>JAXCMG010000063.1:823174-838700 GCA_034642415.1 Podarcis siculus
AGAAACAAAGATGTCCAAATAGCGCTTAAGAAATCGCTGGGCAAAAGGTCCTGCACCCAAAGAATGTGAAAATTAAACGTTATCCACTTTGAAGAGGAATTATGAAACCCAATAAATACTGTATCTGTTGTTTAATGGACAAAGAACGCCTCAAATAGTATTGTAGCTTTTTCTCATCTCTTTAAAAATTCATTTGTATATGAAATATTCACTTGGCAAAATGTGGCCTTGCTTTAGCATTTACAAACAACTTTGATTTTCTCTTTAGTACATCACTGGAAAATAAATTGGGTTGTGGGAATTTTCTCATAAATGAACCTGTAATCATTCAGCCCTGCAGCAAAGGAAACTTTTCTAAAGATTACTGTTGTTTTCTCCCAAATCCTAGCCGTCATTTTCTCTACCAATCATTCATGCAGAACTATTTCAAGCTCATATAGTGCTGAGACTGAAGTGTCAAAATTGTTCTTGTTGAATAGCTGCCACCCGTATATTTTGGTTGGGTTCAGTTTGGGGTACATTTCTGTTTATCTTTGTGGAGGTGGCTTTTTCTGCCCCTCCTTGTCCCCAGTAATGGCTATTTTCAAGGAGGGAATCTGTTTTTTCAAAGTTGGAATTCTTGTAACCAAACACACTTAATTTCTGCTCTTTTGCTTTCATGTAGTATGTTCTGACATTTGCTTTCTATAAAGTGTTGGCAAGAATGTAATAATATTTTGTACACAAAATGGAGTATTGCTATTTTTCAATATGCATTTATTTTAGCATTTAGCATTTAGTATATATATATATATATATATATATATATATATATATGCTAATCCTGATACTAATTACTTTCAAAGCCATGCCCAAAGAAAGGCTATATCATATTATATTCCCATTACATAATCAGATATGCAATTGAATCATTAATTTGCAGTGCTATCATGTCTGAGTGGACACCTCACCCACCGCTTTTCCTGCATTGGACCACATAATGTTTTTGTCCTTCAGTTGGCATTCTAGAATAATGTAGCTGCCAGGCTGATTTTCCTTCTACCATAAAACACACAATATATCAAGAAAGGTCCAGCATAATTCAGTAGTGTGGAAGGAGTTGGGTGCAATTCTACTGTATTTTCCTCACTTCAGTCTGAGCAGAGCAAGCAAGCTGTTACCTGGGGAGATGGGAATGGCAGGCAGTATTGAAAGAAGTTACTGGATTAGCTATAGTGCCTGTGTGTGTCTGTGTGTCAAGGAGGAATTCTCCCGTATGCGAAGACAGGCTCTGGTGGATTGAGCTGATGAGACCAATAGTGGGTTCAGCAGCCAAGAAGGCAGTTTCTGCCACAGGAGTCCCTTTATAGCTGGAAGTGTGAGGGCCTGGGCCTTGCTCCCTAGGTCAGCTGGAAAGGCCTTTAAGGGAACAGGCATTGCAGTCCTCACCACAGCTGATGGTGGCCCTTGGGTCCTGTCAGGAGTCCCAGTTTCCAGCTTGATAACGCAGTCAGCGTAGTTAATTAAAAAGGAAATTTATTGCAATAACAGTGTTCTCCAGATGACTCTACAGTGCCGCCATTCTCCACTAATCATGATGACCCTTCCGACTCCTTCCTGTGATGACAGAAGAACTTACTAACTTACTAACCCTAATTCTCTTGTTTTTCTTCCTATCTAACAACCCGCCCCTTGACCTATTCTCCACACTTATTGGCTTAGCTCAGCCTCTTCCTTTTCTGATTAACTACCTATGTTTCTGTTCGCTCCTGTCTGAAACTCCTGACAGCTTTGGCTAGGTTCCTGCCTGTGTGCAACATTATTAGTTGTCATTCCAACGGGTGGAGGAGTTGACCCTGGCCAAGGCTCCTCTTGCCTGTCATTTAACCCTCTCTCTTTGTAACTGCTTCCTTCACTGGGAGCTGGCTCATTCATGACACGTCCCTTCCAACTCTAAGATTCTATGATTTCAACAACAACAATGGGAAAAAGAACCATTCGTGCAATGCTGCTAAAAACGAAAATGCCCAAGTCAGGTGTTTACCATATAATATCAACTATATAATACCATATAATATCAATTAAAAATACGGAGAACTTATCCATATGTTTATTTGGGCTATGGGATGGTTGATGCTTGTTTGACTCAGCATTGCCAAAGGATAGAAAAAGCTACCAAATGGAATAGAAACAGTCTGTTTTTAATCTCCCTGCTGCTAAGCCCTCTCTGGCATGTTAGATATTCAGAGAGAGCAATGTCCCATAACCTTCCAAACCAACAATCCCGGGATGGGAATCTGGATTTCCAGTGACTAGCAATAGAGATTTTAGCTGCTGCTTAGAACATAAATACAAGAGGATAGTGGTCAATGGTTGGCTTGTATTACTTTCTAGAGAAAGTAATGCCAAATCTGGATCCATTGCCAAGGGCTGACCCACAATAATAGGAATTAGATTGAACACCTGGGTCCAGAAGTCATTGAGCATGCAGATACTGCCATTAAATCATTTAGTATCCTCTGCAAAGGAAAAGGGGCTTAGCTTGGATTGTGGAGCAACAGTAATATATAATCTGTGAAAATATTCAGTTTATGCTCATCTCCTTGAACCCTGATGTCTTCAGTACCCTTGTGAGATGTTAGGTTTTGTGAGATGGAACTTTCCCTGCCTTTTGGACAATGGGTGTGGCTTACCCCAGAGTCATTTGTCTTGTATGCTATTTTTATTTATTAAACAATATTCACACCACTTATTCAGGAAGACCTTACTGTACTTTACACCAAAACAATATGTAATATTCATCATGATAAAATAACAATTGAAAATCAAGTAGACACAATAAAATGTATCGATATAGAGATGAAGTCAACAGTTTTAGGGGGGGGAATACACCCAATAAAATTACATGCATTGTTAATTATTACTTGTAGATTCTAACAACTCCCGTTGATAATAAGATGGTTGATTTATTTTACGTTTTGAAACACCATGGAGATGATATCTAGTGGGATTTATAAAGTTGTTTACATCATTCCATGCTCAATAAAACTATATAATACCATATAATATCAACTAAACATACGGAGAACTTCTCCATAGAGAATGCAGATACTGCCATGAAATCATTTAGTATCCTCTGCAAAGGAAAAGGGGCTTAGCTTGGATTGTGGAGCATCAGTAATGTATAATCTGTGAAAATATTCAGTTTATGTTCATCTCCTTGAACCCTGATGTCTTCAGTACCCTTGTGAGATGTTAGGTTTTGTGAGATGGAACTTTCCCTGCCTTTTTGACAATGGGTGTGGCTTACCCCAGAGCCATTTGCGTGCTGAGGTCCCCCAAAACACCCTTACCCCAATAACTCACACATCACACATAATTTTTATTTAAGGTTTTTGGCATATTTTTGGCTACAACTTTATTAGCATACAAATTGTGAGTGGTTGCTTAGGCATTGGTTATGACTATCTGTCCCCCCCACCCACCTTGGGGACAGCACTGGCTCCCGGATTCCAGCGAAAGCCAGTGTGGAGGAACAAGTTCAGGGATAACTGGAGCTGCGACACAGACCCTCAGCTTCTCCCCGCATGCTCCTAGGGGCTTACACGGCCCAAACCCGATTCCAGGGGTTTGGACGAAAGGATGGTAAGCCCCTGAATTCCTTTAACGGAATTCCCGTGCAGCAACAGCATTGGAGGGGCAGGCACAGCCAATCCATACCCCTCCACCAACCAATTTAAACCAATGCCTAACCGCCACTCGAGCCCTTATGCTCACCGCCAACCACTCACAGACTCAAACACACCCTCAACTTATCCACCACCGAATTTAACCAAACATCATTCCCAACTGATGACAGATGAACCCCATCCATCATAAAGAATTCAGTGGCTCTGAACGTAATTAGAGGGTGTGGAATCACAAACCCACCCAAATCGACCACCAACTTGCTCACCGCGGAATTAATCCGCTTTCTAATCCGTTCAGTGGCCGCCGAACAGGGACTACCCCGCCAATTGCAGCGTTGAAGCAACTGTGACCAAATTATTTTAGTTGCCGGCACCATGGCTGCGAATTCCCTCAAATCTTCCAACATAACAGCACGCAGGACATAACAGGAAGAGGAAACCATATCATTTCCCCCGAGCTGAACCACAATCGCTGGGGAAGGGGGCCTTCCATGAGAACACGCCTCTGCATAAGCGGTAGAAGCTCCTTCCACAGCATCCCCCTTCTGGAGATCCAGGACACCCGCACGTGCTGCGGAAGGCCAAGGCCATCACCCACTCCGGACTGTCGAGCTCTGCTAGCAGCCCAGTGTACAATACTGTGCCCCACAATCCAGATGCGTATAGCTGCTGGACCTAGGGTAAAAAAAGAAACGTAAGCACATGAAATCACATCATTTCCGTACATAACCTCTGTACGCATCAGACCTCCACTGGCCCAGGTCCTTAATCCTCTCCACCGATAAACCCAAGTGAGCAGCAATCGTTGCAGCCCCAATCCGAAAGGAATGAGGAGCAAACTCAGAAGCCGCAAGGCCGCAGGCAGCAATAACCTTGCGCAACACCTTGCTGAACTGGTGACGGGCCCACGGATGCCCATTCTCATGAATAAACAAAGGGCCCTCACCTGGTGGTCGTAAGGCCAGGTACTTCTGGAGATCCTTGACCGGGCAAGGGCCCCCTTCCCCAGTTGCCGGGGACCAAATCACCGCTTCCTTTCCCTGTTGATCAGTTTTATTTATTTTTTAAAAGATATTTATTAAGATTTTACAGAATAAAAAACAAAAAAAGAAAAATACAAAATAAAAATAGTTAAAAAACAATTCCATCTTTCCATCACTTATTTTTCATTTGCTTGTTTCCCAGACCTCCTCACACCTCCCTTTTTGTATTCCAATTCAATTTATTAGTTCAGCAAATCCTTTCCCTCTTTGTTTATCCTAGTCTTTAATCTTAAAATATTATAATATTAATTTTTTACCTGTTAATACTCCATTTTTTCATATTCCTTATAGCGTTATAGCTAAAAACCACTTAACTTTTTATCCAGCATCATTCTAACATTCATTAATTTTACAATATTTCTGTAGATAGTCTTTAAATTTCTTCCAATCTTCTTCCACCGACTCTTCTCCCTGGTCTCGGATTCTGCCGGTCATTTCTGCCAGTTCCATATACTCCATCACCTTCATCTGCCATTCTTCCAGGGTGGGTAGATCTTGTGTCTTCCAATACTTTGCATTAAGTATTCTTGCTGCTGTCGTGGCATACATAAAGAAAGTTCTATCCTTTTTTGACACCAATTGGCCTACGATGCCCAGGAGAAAGGCCTCTGGTTTCTTCAAGAAGGTATATTTAAATACCTTTTTCATTTCATTATTTATCATCTCCCAGAAAGCCTTAATCCTTGGGCACGTCCACCAAAGGTGAAAGAATGTACCTTCAATTTCTTTACATTTCCAACATTTGTTATCGGGCAGATGATAGATTTGTTATCGGGCAGATGATTGGAGTCATGTACCACCTGTATATCATTTTCATAATATTCTCTCTTAAGGCATTACATGCCGTAAACTTCATACCTGTGGTCCATAACTGTTCCCAGTCAGCAAACATGTAATGGGAATTGTAGTTGCTTGTGTGTAAGCCACCAACTGCTCCAAGCTGCTTGGGTGGTTAAACCTTTCCCTGGCTGGACAGCCCTCATGCGCGGCTGCTTCAGTCGCTGGCAGAATCCGTTAGTGGGCGTTTCCTAAACTTCTTCCAACATAAAAATTCCTTGACCGCAAGTCTCCTCCTAGCTTCTCTGCGCGGAAGCCTTCTGCGCAGAGTAGGCGTGCCAAGCGGAGGTCCTGCACTCTCCCCGCCGATCTCACTGGAAGAGTCCCTGAGCCTTCCCTCCAAAGTGCTCTCAGCCTCCCCTTTCTTCTTGGTGTCACCTTGATTCCCTTCCCCCGCGGAAGCTCTCTCTCCTTGCTAGTTCCCTCCCCTGCATCATCGGGGCGACTTCTCTCTCTGCTGGTCGCAGATGTCAGTTCCCTGACAAAACATAATATTGTGTCCAACATCTTGTGCCCATTTAATCATAGCAGATTTCACCGTTTCATCCTGAGTATTCCATTTCAACAGCAAGTTATACATCCTTGACAAAGTCTTAGTTTTGGGATCTAACAGTTCTGTTTCCAATTTTGATTTTTCCACCTGGAATCCAATTTTTTTTGTCCAGATTGTATGCCTCCATTATTTGATAATAATGAAGCCAATCTCGCACTTTGTTTTTTAGTTTTTCATAACTCTGCAATTTCAATTTGTCTCCCACTTGTTCCAAAATTTCCCAATATTTCGGCCATTTGGCCTCCATATTGAGTTTTTTCTGAGCCTTCACTTCCATCGGTGACAACCACCTTGGGGTTTTATTTTCAAGCAAATCCTTATATCTTATCCAGACATTAAACAGTGCTTTCCTGACAATATGGTTTTTAAATGCTTTATGTGCTTTGACCTTATCATACCACAGATATGCATGCCAACCAAATACATTATTAAAACCTTCCAGATCCAAAATGTCTGTGTTTTCAAGGAGTAGCCATTCTTTCAACCAGCAGAAAGCTGCTGATTCATAATAAAGTTTAAGGTCTGGCAGGGCAAATCCACCTCTTTCCTTTGCATCCGTTAATATTTTAAATTTTATTCTGGGCTTCTTGTCCTGCCAGACAAATCTAGAAATATCTCTCTGCCACTTCTTGAAACAATCCATTTTGTCCAAAATTTGCAATGTTTGAAACAAAAATAACATTCTTGGCAATACATTCATCTTTATAGCAGCAATACGGCCTAACAATGAAAGCTTCAAATTTGACCAAATTTTTAAATTGTTTTTTCACTTCCGTCCAGCATTTTTCATAATTGTCTTTAAATAAATTCCCATTTTTAGCTGTCATATTAATCCCCAGGTATTTCACTTTCTTAACCACTGTTAAACCTGTCACATTCTGAAACTTCTCTCTTTCAATCGCTGTTAAGTTTTTCTCTAGAACCTTTGTTTTTAGTTTATTCAATTTAAATCCTGCAACCTGGCCAAAATCTTGAATCAGATCCAAAACTCTTTTGGTACTAGATTCTGTCTCCTGTGATGTCAGTACTAGATCGTCTGCAAATGCTCCCAATTTATACTGTTTAGCTCCAACTTGTACACCTTTAACCAACTGGTCCCTTCTAATCATATTCAGCAAAACCTCCAAGACTGATATAAAAAGCAATGGGGAAATTGGGCAACCTTGTCATGTTCCTTTTTCTATCTTAAATTCCTCTGTAACCTCGTTATTAACAATTAACTTAGCCTTTTGTTCAGAATAAATTGCACTTATACCATTTCCAAATCCTTCTCCCACCCCCATCCCCTGTAGGTTCTTCTTCATAAAGCTCCAAGAAATGTTGTCAAAAGCTTTCTCCGCATCCACAAATATCAAAACTGCCTTAGTATTAATATTCACTTCTAACTTTTCCAAAATGTTAATTATATTCCTCAAATTGTCCGACAAATGTCTACCCAGAAGAAAGCCTGCTTGGTCTTTATGAATCTCTTCCATCAATACTTTTTTAAATCTCTTGGCCAAAATATCTGCAAAAATTTTGTGATCCACATTGAGTAATGATATGGGGCGGTAGTTCTTAAGCTGGGTCTTTTCAGTTTCTGTTTCGGTATAAGTGTAATGTACGCTTCTTTCCATGACTCTGGTGCCTTTTTCCCTTCCAATATTTCATTACAGACTTCCTTTAAAGGTTGTACTAACCATTCTTTTAAAGTTCTGTAATATCTGGAAGTCAGTCCATCTGGTCCTGGAGATTTGCCTAATTGCATGTTCTGAATGGCACCTTCTATTTCCTGTTCAGATATTTTGTAAATCAACATTAATTTATTTTCTTGAGAAATTTTTTGTAATCCATTTATCTTCAAAAATCGATCTATGTCAACTTCTTTCTGTGGCCCTTGTGTGTATAATTGTTTAAAGTACCTCTGGAAACATTTTTTAATCTCAGCTGGATTCTGTATGTTCCTTCCTTCCACTTCTAAATTTGTAATAGTATTTAATTTTTGTCTTTTTTTTCATTTGCCAAGCCAACAATTTCCCACATTTGTTAGCTGATTCAAATGTCTTTTGTCTCATTTGTTTGATTTTTCCATTCTATTTCCTGATTCATCATTTTCATATATTGTACTTGATATAACTTTATTTCTCTCAGGATCTCTTGCGACTTTGGTTTTGCTCTCAATTTCTTCTCACTTTCTTTTATTTTCTCCAAAATTTTGTCTTTCTTCTCATTTTGACTTCTCTTCTTTATTGCATTCTGTTGTATCAAGAACCCTCTCATAACAGCTTTGCTTGCGTCCCAGATAACTCTTTTTTCAACATTAGTGTTCATATTTATCTCAAAATAGTCTCTGATAGTTTTTTGGGCCTTCTTAATCACATTTTCATCTCTAAATAAGGTGCCATTCATCCTCCATCTAAAAGAGCCAGTTGATATTAGTTTCATCTCCATCTTCACAGCATTATGGTCAGAGCAAGTTCTTGGACAGATTTCCGCCTTCTTTATCTTTGGTGCCATTCCTCTAGTTACCCATATTTGGTCAATTCTGGTCCATGTCATTTTGGCTTCAGAAAAGAAAGTTCCCTCTCTACCCAAGGGATTCTTTGTTCTCCAGATATCAACTAAGTCCAGATTCTCTGTCATCTCGAAAAAAGTTTTCGGTAGTCTACCATCCTTGGTGGCCACATGTCTTTGTGCCTTATCCATATTTGTAGATACCACTCCATTCATATCTCCCATCAAAATCAAGTTATAATCCATATAGTCCATTAAGGTCTCATGCAACTTTTTAAAAAATTCAGATTTCCCCTCATTCGGTGCATAAACTCCTACTATCAAGAATGTCTCTCCTTGAATTTGAATTTCAATTGCCACAAATCTTCCTTGGTCATCTTTAAAAATAAATTTCGGTGATAATCTCTCCTTTGCATAGATCACTACTCCTCTTTTTTTAACTTTGTCAGATGAAATAAACTCCTGTCCCAATCTTTTGTTAATCAGTACTTTTCTATGTAGCCTTATCACATGTGTTTCCTGTAGGCAAATCAAGTCCAATTGTTCCTTTTTCAATAAATGAAAAACATTTTTCCTTTTCCGGGGGGAGTTGAGATCATTACAATTCCAACTTAATTGTTGCTTAACTGTTGATCAGTTTTAGAACTCCTGACATTGACTTGCAATTCTGACGGAGACAAGCTCACGTCCTGCAACAACAAACCCCTAGAACCTCCATCCCGTTTAGGCTCAAGGACCACCTCCCCCACTCTCAGGGCCCTGAAGAAGGCTAATGAAAAGGCTGCGGAAAACAACCGAGCCTCAAACCTGGACCAACAGATGCTCCTCAGTTTACTGCACATCCTAGTCAGCAGGTGAAATGTGATGGGCCGCCTGGAGGTTGGTCTGGTGGGACGAAGTCGCCCCCAGCCTTCAAGTGCCTTCCGCACAACAAATTTCCCACATCGATCCTTGTTAAAAAATGCCTTGCTAAAGAAGGAAATTGCTGCGGAATGCAGTCTCAGCGTCCTGTTTGCCCAACGCCTCTGAAATAGATGTGCCAGATACTGGAGCACCTGGTTGGTAGAATGGGGGTTACCAACTCCCACCACCACCGGCTGCCCGGTGAACTGTAAAAAATCAGTCCAAGCCTTCTTATAAGACCTCAAAGTGGAGGGGGCAAGAGATGCAGCTACTCCCTGTAAAACTAAGTGCCGCCAAGGTTCCAGAGATGATCCGGGAAAAATTCCGGACGGTCTCGAGCCACTGGCGCCAGGGACCTGAACCGCTCCATCTGAAAACGGGACAGAGCATCAGCAATCTCATTAGACACGCCAGGAACAAAACGAGCAGAAAATACAATGTTAAAACGCAAGCAATGTAAAACAAAAGCCCGCAACAGGGCTGATACCCTAGGGGATCGTGAAGACTGCTTGGCTAGCACGTTCACCACCGCCAGGTTATTGGACCAAAAACAAACTCGACGGTCCCTGAAATGCTCGACCCACAAATGCACGGCCACTACAATGGGAAAAAACTCCAGAAAAGTTAGGTCCCGAGTTATAGATTCCCCACGCCAAGCTGGTGGCCAGTGCTCTGCACACCACCTACCGTCCCAATACAGGCCAAACCCCAAAGACCCCGTGGCATCGGAATGCACCTGAAAATCAGTGTGGAGGTTCAAAGTGTCCTTCCACAAAGACACCCCGTTGAATTCCTCCAGGAATTCCAACCAAATCCGAAGGTCAGCCCTCACTTGGCCTGAAAGGCGCACCCTATGCCGCGGGGCTCTCAAACCTGACATGGGTCTGGCCAAGTGTGAGCAGAATGGTCGCCCCGGGGCGACCACCCTATAAGCAAAATTCAGGTGACCCAGCAACGACTGTAGCTGTCGCAAGGTAACCTTCTTCAAGGGCAGCAGTTCCTCAATGACTCCTTTAAGCGCAAGTATCTTATCCGCCGGCAACCTGGACGTTTGGGCCACGGTATCCAACAAGATACCCAAATAGGTCAGTTGCGTAGAAGGACCCTCAGTCTTCTCTGCAGCTAACGGCACGCCCAGCTCTTCCGCTAAGTTAGCAAAGGCCTGCAGTAACACGACGCAGTGCCCTGTATCACTAGCTGAGGCCAATAAAACATCATCCAAATAATGCGTGACACCGCTCAAACCAGTCCTTTTGCACAAAGCCCAATCCAAAAATGAACTAAAACACTCAAAAGGCGCACAGGCTACCGAGCAGCCCATAGGCATGGCCTTATCAAAGTAAAATCCTCCATCAAACTGGAAGCCCAGTAACTAAAGTCATCGGGATGAATAGGAAGCAGCCGAAATGCGGATTCTATGCCGCATTTGGCCAATAGGGCACCTGGCCCAAATTTCCATACCATCTTGATCGCTTGATCAAGGGAAGCATACCTCACCGTACAAAGCTCCGGGGGAATAACATCATTTACTGATGTGCCCTTAGGGTGTGAAAGATTGTGAATTAGGCAGAATTCCCCCTGGGCTTTTTTAGGAACTATACCCAACGGTGAAATATGCAAATTGGGAAATGGGGGAACAACAAAAGGGCCGGCCATACGACGTAAAGCCAGCTCCTTCCTGATTTTCTTGCGAGCCACCTCTGGCATATCCAAAACTGACCTCTGATTCGTTGGGTTCCTAGCCACCGGGGTAGAAACCACCGGAATCCTGAAGCCCAAAGAGAAACCATCCTGCAAATAAGACGCCGACTTCCTGTCTAGGTATGACTGCAATAATGACAGCAGCGGCTGTAGCCGTACTGGGGTATAGGCTAAGGAGGACAAGATACTACTTTGCTGCTCCAGCGGCTGGAGCCGGGGGAGCAGCTTTTGAGGGCTGCTGAGAGCCCCCCCTTTCTGAAAGGACAGGCGGCCCCCGCACAAGCTGATGCCGGATGGTTCCCAGAACACTTCTCACATGCATGCGAGTACCTGCAGAATTGTCGCAGGCAGGTACCCTTGTTAAAATCCCAGCAAAACAATTTACGACCCACCCTTGGTGGGACAGCTTTAGGTTTCTGTGGTTCTGCAGCCTTCTTGTCAATACGCGGAGCCACATAAGTGGTCCATACGTCCAAATCCTTCCGGTCCCAGCGGGCCGTGGGGATCTTAGCTGCCCTGCACCTAAAGTTCTCATCCTACGATATCGCAGCAGATTCTCCAGCCATCATGAATGCCGAACGGACGATAGACAAATACACCCATAAATGCAAAGATCTCCTAGGATAAGCTGCAGGCACCACTCCAGCAAAAACCTGGAAGCTATCCAACCACCGTTCAAATGTCCTGTCCACCTTTGCTAACACCGCCCGTTTCTTAGAGGCAGCGAAGCCCTTTTCCTGTGGATCCTGACCCTCTAGCAGCGGGGCAAGGCTGAATATGTCAATATAACGGCCGTCCAAGATCCTGGACCCTGCACCTTGGTAGCCAAGTGGGCACCGGGTATGAGGTCCCTGACCGAATTGGTGGCGACCTTTACATCGGGTACCAGAACCCCATCCCGACAATCCTGCACTGCCCCGTACTTTGCCCTGTGGGAGTTTGCCCTTCGCTCCCAAGCCCATTTTGGGAGCCCCGTCGACTCCCCAAAGCCCCAATAAAGCTTAAGAGAAGCTTCCTCATCGCTGCTTGAACTAGAGGATGAAGTACCTGAAGGAGAGGATGAAGTGTCCCTCTGACTTCTCTTGGCACGCCTCCTGGAGCTCTTTCTGCAGCGGCGGTGTCCACCAGAAGAAGTTTTCGGAGGTGGAAGAAGGCTATCCTCTACTGAAGAAACATCACCCTGCTGAGCGGTACCCGGAATAGACTGAAAAGAGACAACCTGTGAATGACCAGGAACCGACCGCACAGCTGTTGAGGATGGCGCACCTGCTGCCTGCACTGCCCGGGTCCGAGCAGATGCCCTTCTCCTGGCCGTACCCCTGGCACCACCCCAACCCCTTGGCGTGGCAGCCTGAGACTCAGGTAAACCCAGGGGCTGGGCCAAGGTATTAGGTGAGAAACCCCCAGCTGCTATAAACTCTCTCTCTTCTTCACTAGATGACGACACCAGAGAGGATGCGCCTGCAGGAGGGGCTGGCCTTGCAGAAGAAGTCGACGGAGTTGAGCAGCGGTGCAACAGGCCGTCCATTTCAGCTTCAACACGGGCCAGCGCAGCAGGGTCACCAGCCAAACCAGTGACCATGGATTGGATGCGACTCAGCGACTGATTTGGCTCAGGTGAACGCAAGGCTTGGGACGGGCCTTTTATAGGTCTCTTCGCTGAGGACACAGGCCCAGGCCTCTTAGGCGTCTTCCTTTTGGGGGCCATACTTACTACCAATGGAAAAACAAATAAACGATTAAAGACAGCAAACAATATCTAAAGACGCTAAACAGGCAATAACCAGCTAAATGGTAAGTTGGCTCAGTCACTTTCAATCAGCTGCAACCATACGAACCACCACCAGGTGGCGCAACCTGCAACCAAAGCCAATTATAGGCTGCACTCACTACAACGGCCACTGGGGGGCCAGCATACAGTAAAGGAAGGCAGAAAGTGGCGCTCCCGCCAAAACTACTTAAAATGGAGGTCTCTCAACCAGCCCTCGCCCAGAAGGCCTCCAAGGCCCCGAATCAGGCTGAAAGCAGGCTAAAGTAGCCCAAAAAACTGCCGAGCGCGCTATGCGCGTTCGACCAATAAAACAGTGTCCCGGCAGCGCCTCCGCCACTACAGGCTAGCCCGGCCACGCAGCGTGCACCGGAGCGCGCCCGCAACTGCCGCTAGCAAGGGCGGGGGGAAAGGAACGCATAGGCCGCCTCCCCACTCAAGGTAAGCCGCCCCGCAGTGTGGAACTGGCTCCCTCGGCCGATCCTGGCCGCCACGAGCGGTGGGGGAGGGGGAAGACCAATCGGGCCCGTTTTTTAGTGGGCCAAAACAAGCCCGCAAACCTCTGGGCGCTGCAGCTCTGCCGGACGCTGCGGGGGCGCCCACAGCGCCTCCCGCCTAACAGGCCCGACTCGTCCGTGATGAGCGCGCCAGAGCGCGCCGCGGGCAGCACCGGCCTGGGCAGGAGGTAAGGACCACGGTGGCACCCGCTTACCGGCACCCTGGCCCCAGGCCGCCAACGGGACCGCGTGGGGGGGGGAAGAGCTACTAAAATCAAAATAAAACAAAGATAAATTAAATTAAATTAAAAAAAATGTTTTCCCCAGCCACTAAACCCCTAAGGGCCCCTAGGTGCTACGATTAAGGCCGGGAATCGCCCAACAGCCACAGCCGAGGCCAAAGTACCAACCCTTCCCAGCGTTTCAGCCGTGAGCCGGGCCGTAAGCCGCCCAGGGTCCGGTACCCACCCCCGGGCACCCCTAGAAGCCCACGGGGCTCTAAGCCCCAGGGAGATGTGGCAGGGATAAAATGAGCTAATAAGAGGAAAACCAATTAAATAAAACAAAGGAGAGGAAAAGGAGAGAAGAAATGTTTTTTTAAAATACAACCAGTCCTTCACTGTGTTCAATCAGATCCAATGTCCACAGCGAAAGAGAAAGTAGCCTGCTGTGGACCCTGCTTAAATATCCTCTGATCCCACCCCTAAATTTGCAACATCAAATTTGCCCCAGCAACAACAAACACCAACCAACGCTAGGCCCCTTAATTCCAACCTGCCTATTTACTACAGGATGTTTTGTCCGGCCCCATCCGCAACACGTGCTCTCCTTTAGTGAGAACACGCTTTGTCCTGTACACTATTTTTATTTATTAAACAATATTCACAAACCACTTAATCAAAAATATGGTTTTGGCGGTTAGGCATTGGTAGGGGTATTGTTATGTAGATGTGTTGGGGGGGAGCGCCATCACTTCCCCCAAATATTGAAGGGTAGTCCGGTAAAGGATTCCTGGGGGCGTGGCCTCATCCAAAGCCTATGGAGGTCAGGGCCTAAAGCGTGCCCCCGAGCGGTGACCCCGGGGGAGTCCCTAGTTGATGTGCATTAGCAGGGCTCCCCCCGCTGGTGTTAACCCTTCCCGGTCTTCAAGCAAACAGGCTGAAGCCGGATAGTCGAATAGGACCAATGCCTGAGCCAATACCACTCTTTACCTGTAACCAATAAAGTTGTGGCCTATTTTAGCCCATTAACCTAAATATTTGTGTCACATGTCGTTATTCCTACTGGTGGGAGGTGGCAACTTGCCACGCAACAACCTCATGTGGTCCAGTGCAAGAAAATCAGGGGGTGAGGGGACCACTCAGACATGATAGCACTGCAAATTACTTATCCAATTGCATATCTAATTATGTAATGGGCATATAATATGATATAGGCTTTCTTTGGGCATGGTTTTGAAAGTAATTAAAGTGTCAGGTTTAAATAATATATATGTGTGTGTGTGTGTGTGTGTGTGTGTGTGTGTGTGAATGCTAAAATAAATGAATATTGAAAAATAGCAATACTCCATTTTGTGTACAATATATTATTACATTCTTGCCAACACTTTACAGAAAGAAAATGTCAGAACAAATAACATGAAAGCCAAAGAGCAGAAATTAAGTGTGTTTGGTTACAAGAATTCCAACACTGAAAAAGCAGACTTAAAATGTTTTGTGTCACTGGGAAGGCGGGAATTCTGTATTGATTAGCTATGAATGTTTGTATGTGATGCCAGTAAAAGGTTTGATGATGATGAAAAAGCAGATTCCCTCCTTAAAAAATACCATCACTGGGGACAAGGAAGGGCAGAAAAAGCCACATCCACAAAGATAAACAGATACGCACCCCAAACTGACCCCAAAAGAAGTATACAGGTACCAGCCAGGTACCAGGGCAGGGGGAGAATTCATGCCGCTGCCTGGGAGAGGCTGCGCGCTGCGATCCCATAAGCCAGGACAGCAAACTGCAATCCCACTTGCTGTCCTGGCTTCTGGGATTCAGAATAATTTTTTTCTTGTTTT
>JAXCMG010000063.1:848700-965264 GCA_034642415.1 Podarcis siculus
AGAAACAAAGATGTCCAAATAGCGCTTAAGAAATCGCTGGGCAAAAGCTCCTGCACCCAAAGAATGTGACAATTAAGTGTTAGCCACTTTGAAGAGGAATTATGAAACCCAACAAATATGTATAGTATAATGGTCAAAGAACGCCTCAAATAATATTGTAGCTTTTTCTCATCTTTTTAAAAATTGAAGGTGAATTATGAAATCCAACAAATACTGTATCTGTTGTTTAATGGACAAAGAACGCCTCAAATAGTATTGTAGCTTTTTCTCATCTTTTTAAAAATTCATTTGTATGTGGAATATTCATTTGGAAAAATGTGGCCTTGCTTTAGCATTTATAAACAACTTTGATTTTCTCTTTAGTAAATCACTGGAAAATAAATTGAGTTGTGGGAATTTTCTCATAAATAAACCTGTAATCATTCAGCCCTGCAACAAAGGAAACATTTCTAAAGATTGCTGTTGTTTTCTCCCAAATCCTAGCCCTCATTTTCACTACCAAACATTCATGCAGAACTATTTCAAATGCATATAGTGCTGAGACTGAAGTGTCAAAATTGTTCTTATTTTTACTTGAACACCCCACCCTTCCTCCAAGGAAGTCAAGGTGGTATACATGGTGGGCTATCCCTGTCCAAATTATCCTCGCAATAATCCTTTGAGGTAAGCTAGGCTGCCTCCAATACTGGAAGGAGTATGAGGCTATGGTGGCTTTGAAGATTGCCCCCCACACCCTGGGGTGGGGAATGAGAGCTGGGGATTTCACCCTGAGGGAGCCCCAACCCCACTATTCAAAATGGTATCACAGAACTTTAAATGTGTAGCATGGATATGGCCAAAGTTTAACAATACAAAAGTAAGACAAGCAGAAACAGAAGTTACCTCAGACCCAGATAAACGACATCACAAACCAACTTATGATGCTGAATCCCCCTTGAAAAGGAAATATAGCCCCTTATTTAACTAATATTAAACTGAAATGTTAAAAAAAGCAATGAATCTGAAAAAAGTGATCTAAAACAAAAAATGGATAAAAGCATAAGAGGAACTTAAGATTCTCAATCTCCCTGGCAAGATGCAGAACTCTTTCACAGACAAATTTACCACACATGGAATAGGCTTCACAGTTGTATAGTTGCACTGGGACTACCATCATATATTTTTAGGCACCAGGCAAAAAGGTTTCTTCTGTAACCAGGCCTTTGGCCTTTAACTCTCTCTGCCCCCTGCCTGCCCCCCAACACACATACACACAGAGAGAGATTCAGAGCAGAAGACATTACCCTCTCTCCCTCTTTCTTGCTGTGCCCTGCCTGCATTTCCAAGAAAGGTGACATGTTTCTGGGTCCACAAGTGGCCACCAAGAACGAGGAGGAATTTATATAAAAGGGGCTTTATTCTCCCAAGTGAGGCTCGCCTGGTGCCTTCATTATACTACCTATAGGTACCAAGCAAAAGCGTTCCTTGTCAACTGAGGCCTTGGGCTGAAATAACATCTTATATTCTTTTAAATGTGTTTGTGGGAGAGGGGTGTGTTTTTTGTTTGTTTATGTTTTTGTTCTGTATTTTGTGTTTCTATCTTGTCTTTTTATGCACTGAGATTTTCAGATGAGGGAGAAATCAATCAATTAAATTTCAGAGGAGCCTCTGAGATCCTTCACGTGAAATGAACACGACAGCCCCAAGGAACTGTGCAGGTGCCTCAACTTCCCATTATTGCTCCACCCCCAGTGTAAAAAAGTTATCAAATGCAGATAAATATGAGATAATTAAAGTGAAAGGATATGAAGGAAGGATTTATATCTAGATGTTTGGATAGAGATGATAAGGAAAACAGGAAGGCACAATGAGAGATAAAGGAGGTGCTGTGGGATTGGTGGAAGTCAATGTCTTGCTGTTGTTTTAGTGTTTATAATATTAACTTGTAAGATATGGATTTGTTTTTTGTTGTTGTTGTTGTTGTTGTTGCTTTCTTTAGTTTTCGAATGTTGATTTTTGTGTGTTGTGTATTGTTATTTTTTGATATCTTTCGTGTTGTTGTTTAAAATTTATTTTTTAAAAATAAAACACATAATATTATCATTCAAAACGTTTCTGTTGGTTCTTCTGCATAAGCATAGGTGTGCCTATATATATATATATATATATATATATATATATATATATAATTAACTATTTCCTTGTTTTGCAAAAGAACATGAATTCTCTCTTTTTTTCAAGTTGCAGTCTTTTTTTACATTTGAAATAAAAACATCATGTATAGAACATGTTTTGTTGTATATAGAAGAAGGTTGGGGAAGAAGAAGGGAGGAGAGGGAGTTGGAGTGATAATACTTAAGTGTGTCTGTGGGGTTTTATGCCTGTGTTACTTGGGCAGATTCTCTTTCTATTCATTTTATTATATTTTTCCTTGCTAATAGTGAGAGAGGTTGGGAGGGGCAGGGCGTGGCTGGTTGTCTTTAGTTGGCTGCAGTGAGATTTGTTTGCATCGGTGTGTGGGAATTGCTGGGTCATATTGATCCGTGTGCCGTCGGTGGGATCTTGTTGTCTTGTTGGGCCGCGTATGTGATACAGGGAAGCCATACCGGGGTGAAGGCCTCCTCTTTCCAGGTGTTTCTACTTTTAAAATAACTGATCTCAGCCAACAAATCGCACTACACATTTGAAGGTGCCTCAGTCGCTCCAGACAGGTCTTTCCTTCCCCACACTACCTAAAGATGTCATAGGGGCATGCGCTCCACCAAAGAGTTATGACCCTCCCCCTCCAGAGCTATGGGGCTGGGGGCTAGCCAGGTTTTTTGCCCTGGGTGAAGCAACAGAGGGGCGCCATTGAGACTCCCAACATATTTGTGTGCACGCGTGCAAATGTGCATGGGTGTGTGTGTGCCAAACTGGGTCTTTGACCTGGGGGAAATAAAGCCTAGTTTCTCCCATGCCTAAACATAAAATAAGATTCTATCCTTACAATCCCAAAGGGTTGATTTAAATGAGAACACAGGATGCTGTCTTCTACTGACTCAAACCACATTGGCTCATCTAGCTTAGTATGGTTTACACTGACTGTCACAGTCCGGATTATGGGCGGTCAAAGTCCTGGCTGAGGATGTCGGGACCAGGGGCAAGATGGCGGGGTGGAACGGGAGTCCGGAAGTCAGGAAGCCAAGGGTCTGAGGGTCAGAGAGCTGTGAGTCCAAAAGCCAAAGCTCTGAGGGTCAGGAAACCATGAGTCAAGGAGCCAAGGGTCCAAGGATCAGGAAGCAAGGAGTCAAGAAACCAAACGTAGCAAGGCAGGAAGCGTGTTGCTGTGGCAAAGAGCCAAAGGGAAATGCTGACCTTATATCCCTCCCCGGCTCTTGCCACCAGGTGCTGTGAGTTACCAATAGGCCTCACCTGTGCGGACGCACCTTGCCTCTTCAGAGCAAACTTAGGCTCATCTAGCTTAGTATGGTTTACACTGACTGTCAGAAGCAGCTCTCTAGAGGGATTCAGGCTGGGGACATTCCCAGCCCTGCCTGGAGATACCATTGGATTCCGAGCACAATTCAAAGTGTTGGTGCTGACCTTTAAAGCCCTAAACTGCCTCGGCCCAGTATACCTGAAGGAGCATATCCACCTCCTTCGTTCAGCCTGGACACTGAGGTTCGTCCCCGAGGGCCTTCTGGCAGTTCCCTCACTGAGAGAAGTGAGGTTACAGGGAACCAGGCAAAGGGCCTAGTTGGTAGTGGTGCCCTCCCTCCCTTCAGATGTCAAGGAAATAAACAACTCTCTGACTTTTAAAAGACATCTGAAGGCAGCCCTGTTTAGGGAAGTTTTTAATGTTTGATGTTTTATCGTGTTTTTAATATTCTGTTGGGAGCCATCCAGAGTGGCTGGGGAAACGCAGTCAGATGGGCGGGGTATAAATTGTTGTTGTTCTTCCTCCTCCTCCTCCTCCTCCTCCTCCTCTTCTTCTTCTTCTTCTTCTTCTTCTTCTTCTGGGTTCAACAGTCAAAAAGGACGTTTCTGCACGAGTGGCTAGATGGAAGTGAGAGACAGATGGGGCTCATCAACCTGGGAAGGTAGCCCATCTACGAGAAAGAAAACTCTGATCATAAACCTCTGCTACCTTGCAGGATATCTTCGGAAAAAGAAAAGGCTAAGGAGTAAAGCCTAAAGGAGTGGAGTCTCTTAGATGGTTGAATGGGGTTTTGTATCCCTTCTTCCAACAACTCCTGCAGCTAAGGTGCTACCCAACATATTGCCCTGCTTCCCTTTAGACCACATCAGCAAGTGGTCTAAAGTGGTCAGTGGAGTCCCCTTGTACTGACGCGCAGCGTAAATCAATAATGCAGAGTTTTTAATTGAATAAAAGCTTTACTGAGTTAGAATAAACTTCTTCATAAACAACATGGTTCCAAACAGTTTGACTGAGATTACATACAGACTCTGTTTGTTATGTACTGAAGTTCTCACCCTGGGCCAGCAGGGGGATACTGTAGATAGTTCAGGTCCACATATGCAAATAAGGGATCGAAAGTGACGTTCAGTGATTGGATAGTTTCAGAAAATGGTTACTGTGGAGCTTTATATAAGCAGGCTGGTTGAACCCTTCAGTTCAGTTCTGTTCCAGCTTACAAATAAAGAGCTGCTTTGGAGAAATCGCTGCGTCGACTCCTATGTCTACCCACTATTCAACACAGTTCATAGCTGAAGCAGACAGACTCTCACATCTTACAGAGAGCACAAAAGAGAAACTGGCTACTAAGTCACATGCCAGGGTGACTCAACAGTTGGCAGTTAGGCCTGAATAACTTTAGTAGGCCCAAATGACTGTGCAGTCCCAGCACTTCCCAGCCTGCTTTGCTGCTTCTCTCATGTGTCTTTGTCACATGGCATGTACCTCCATACACACTGCCCACACTTGTATCCTGAGGTGGTCACTTCGGTGCAGCTAACCCTGCTGTTTTATTTATTAAACAATATTCACAAACCACTTAATCAGAAAGACCGAAACAATCTGTAATATAAATTGAAAATCAAGTAGACATACTAAAATGTATCAATATAGATGAAGTCAACAGTTTTAGGGGAAAAAACACCCAATAAAATTACATGTATTTTTACATTACTTGTAGATTTTAACAACTCCCACTGATAATAAGATGGTTGATTATTTTACGTTTTGAAACACCGTGGAGATAATATCAGGTGGGATTTCTAAGTGTTTACATCGTTCCAGGCTAAATAAAAACATCATAAAAAGGATATTGTGGCAAATTGCTGTCACTTGGAAGAGCTCAACATCCAACCTGCTTCCTCGTAAGTTATTATTGTTCTTGCATTTTTACAGTCACATTATGCATTTTGTGTTTTTATGTTGTAAACTGGCTTGTGATATTCAGTTGAAGGGCAGTAGGTAAATTTAATAAATAACAAAAAATAAAAAATAATTTTATGAGCAAGCATTTCCCCCCAGTATTTTTGTATAAAACATCAGCTGACGAGCACTGTTGCAATCCATAATGCTTTTAAAGTTTATTTTCAGATGCTGCATCAATGGGAAGAGGAAATCAAACAGTGGTGACAGAATTTATCCTTGCTGGATTTTCCAATTTCCCAGACCTGCAGATTCCCTTGTTTCTGGTGTTCTCTCTAATTTACCTGGTTACTTTGATGGCAAATATAATCATCATCACTGCGATACGGCTTGACCGCAGCCTCCACATCCCCATGTACTTCTTCCTCTCCATCCTCTCCTTCTCAGAAATCTGCTACTCACTTGTCATTATCCCCAATATGCTTGCAAATTTTCTGAGAGAGAAGAAGACCATTTCCTTCATTGGCTGTGCTACTCAGATGTGCATTTTCCTGGGCTTTGGGTGCACAAATTGTATGCTTCTAGCAGTGATGGGGTATGACCGATATGTGTCCATATGCAAGCCTTTACGTTATCAGATTCTGATGAATGAAAGACTCTGCACCAAACTGGTGGCTTGTTCAGCAACAACTGGATTTCTTTTTTCCACCTCAGAGACTATAATCATATTTACCTTGCCTTTCTGTGGACCAAATAAACTTAAGCACTTCTTTTGTGATTTAGCACCTTTGCTTGAATTAGCCTGTGGCCGTAACTACATAGGAGAAATTGTCATTTTTGTCATTTGTGTTTTGGTTGTATTTTGCTCATTCCTGTTCATTCTTCTCTCATACTTTTTAATTGTTAACACTGTCTTGAAAATCCCCACAACGGCTGGGAAGCGAAAAGCCTTTTCCACTTGTGCCTCCCATCTTATCGTGGTCGTAGTGCACTTTGGTTGTGCTTCCATTATCTATTTAAGGCCCAAATCCAGATACACACTAGATGAGGACACTTTTATTTCTGTCTCTTACACAATGGTGACTCCCTTGTTGAACCCCTTGGTGTACAGCCTGAGAAACAAAGATGTTCAAATAGCACTTAAGAAATCGCTTGGCAAAAGCTCCTGCACCCAAAGAATCTGAAAATCCAGAAGGAAATAGTTGTCACCTTGGAATCATGAAGCACAACAAATTTTGTATAACTCTCTGGATGAAAAATATCTCTGATAGCTCTGCAGCTGTTCCTTATCTTTCTACTCATCTGGATATAGAATATTCATTTGGAAAATGGTGGGCCTGATTTAGTAGTTACAACTTTGATTACCTGTTTAGTAAAATGCTGGAAAGGCGCGGGTGGCGCTATGGTCCTTTTGAGTGAATCTGTGCAGTCCCTTGCTCAGTCCCAGTTCCTGCCAACCTAGCAGTTCGAAAGCATGTCAAAGTGCAAGTAGATTAATAGGTACCGCTCCGGCGGGAAGATAAACGGCATTTCCGTGTGCTGCTCTGGTTCGCCAGAAGCGGCTTAGTCATGCTGGCCACATGACCCGGAAGCTGTACGCCGGCTCCCTTGGCCATTAAAGCGAGATGAGCGCCGCAACCCCAGAGTTGTCTGCGACTGGACCTAACTGTCAGGGGTGCCTTTACTTTTACCTTTTAAAATGCTTGGAAATATATTGGTTTGAAAGGGGATTGTCTCATAAAGGAAGCTCTAGAACAAAAGACACGTTTCAAAATATTACTCTTGTTTCTTCCCAAATCTTAACCCCAATTTCATGACCAAACATTCCTGCAGAGTCATTAAGTGTTGAAACTTAACCAAGGCATCAAGATTGTTCTTCGTGTTGAAAAATCTTCTTGATGTCAGTGAGATAAGTCACTATGCAACGTTTAGAATACATCTGAAGGCAGTCCTGTTTCAGGAACTTTTATGTTTAATGTTTATTATGTTTTATATAATGTTTTAATGTTTTATAATATGCTGGGGCAACCCAGCCAGATAGGCAGGGTACAAATAATAAAATCGGCATCATCATCATCATGTACTGTATATTTGGGCTGGGGGCAGTTGGGTATGCTAGAAAAACTCAACATTTCTGCTTAACTTTGTGGAGGTGGCTTCTTCTGCTCTTGCTTCTCCCCAGTAAAGACTATTTTTAAACAGGGAATCATGTGAAAGTATGTCTGTTGTTTTTCAGAAATTTGCATTGATGTGGAATGGACCTAATTTCTGCTCTTTTGCTTTCTCAAAGAACAATTAGTATGGCATACGTTCCTTTTCCTTAGTTATGTACTTTCCTGTTATGTACTGAAGTTCTCACCCTGGGCCAGCAGGGGGTTACTGTAGATAGTTCAGGTCCACATATGCAAATAAGGGATCGAAAGTGACGTTCAGTGATTGGATAGTTACAGAAAGTTGTTACAGTTACGTTGTACTGGAGCTCTATATAAGCAGGCTGGCTGAACCCTTCAGTTCAGTTCTGTTCTGGCCTGTGAATAAACAAGAGCCGTTTGAAGAATCACTGTGTCATCTGATATGTTCACCCACAACTTAACATCTCACATCTCATTATGTTGAATTCAGTGAGGAGACCTTCGGAGCAAACAAATACAGTGGTACCTCGGGTTACAAACACTTCAGGTTACAGACGCTTCAGGTTACAGACTCCACTAACCCAGAAATAGTACCTCGGGTTAAGAACTTTGCTTCAGGATGAGAGCAGATATCGCGTGGCTGCGGTGCAGCGGCAGTGGGAGACCCCATTAACTAAAGTGGTACCTCAGGTTAAGAACAATTCCAGGTTAAGAACGGACCTCCAGAACGAATTAAGTTCTTAACCCCAGGTACCACTGTACAGAATTAGTTTGCCTGTTCTGACAATTGCTTTTTGAAAATTGTTGGCTGACACATATACAGCATACCGAAAACGGAGCTTTTCCATTTTTACAGCATAAATTTATCTTAGCATTAATATTTATATAATTTAAACCTGCAGAGCAACATATGGGGAAAAAAGCTTATAATTTTTTATTTGCCCATTAGATAATTAGATATAGGGCCCTTCCAAATTGGGTTTTTGCCAAATTCCCTTCTGCATTTATGTGCTTTTTGTTTTGCAGCGAAGAAGTGGTGGTGCTTGAAAAATGAATGGAAAAGTATTTCTCAGTATTCCACTCAGGACCTTGACCTTGAAGGGCAAAATATTCAGGGGAAAATATTCAGTTCTGTTTGGGGGTCAGGTGCTCCTGAACCAGCACCAAACAGAGTCAGTTTCTGGATCCGGCATCCGTGTCAACATGCTGCTGTCTGTGTTTCTGCACTTTTATATGCATGCTATTCTCCTTGAAGCATAGACACCTGACATGCCTGTTTAAATTCTAGTTGCGTGACTGCTATTTTTTAAAAAATAAAAATAAAATCCATCGGTTCTGCTCACTGCCTCGGAAAATTATGCCGGAGTAATGATTCACCAGCTTAATTGTTGTCACGGTTGTAGCAGAGGGTAAAACACCTGCCAGACTTTTTCAGATGCAATACAGCCCCAGAGCAGAAGGATTATTAAGCGCAAAAACCGATTGTGTTATGACCGACTGAAATTTGAATTATGGATTCTTCGGAAATGTTTACCATTTCTCCCCTATTGCTATATACAGACCTGCATGCTCAGCTCATATATTTATATGCGGAACATGCAGGAATGTAATAGTGGTTATTATACAAGGGGGAAACAGGCCGTTAAGAGACTGTTTAATGTAACCGCTTGAGGGAGAATTGAGAGAAGAAAGCCAAACGCCACTAAAGTAAAAAGCGTGGAAAGCATGTGGGTCTAAACAGGGAAGTGGCAATCATTTGCTACAGATTAATGTTTATACCTTTGGTGCTTTATTGAAACTTTGGAGCAAGGGAGGCCATGGGGGATTAGTGGAACGCATGGGTGGAATACTGGGAAATGCTTTTTCCGTCGTTTTTCAAGTATCCCCTCTTGTTCATTGCAAAGTGATAAGGACATAGATGCAGGAGGCAGAGGAACAGATCTCTCAACCTAGGTAAAGCACAAGGTCAGTTGCTTCATCCTGAACTAGGTTCCTGGGGGTTGGGGTGGTGAAGGCAAGGGAACAGGTAGAGTGATACAGGAGCACTTTTCACAGGGCACCAGGACAAGACCCTCCTCAGCTTTCTTTGACTTTCTGAGGTACCGTATTTTTTGCTCTATAAGACTCACTTTTTCCCTCCTAAAAAGTAAGGGGAAATGTGTGTGCATCTTATGGAGTGAATGCAGGCTGCGCATCTATCCCAGAAGCCAGAACAGCAAGAGGGATCGCTGCGTTTGCGATCCCTCTTGCTGTTCTGGCTTCTGGGATTCAGAATATTTTTTTTCTTGTTTTCCTCCTCCAAAAACTAGGTGTGTCTTGTGGTCTGGTGCGTCTTATAGAGCTAAAAATACAGTATATGCTACTGAGATTACGCATGTACAATTTGCCTGTATTTCCGTGTGTGTCCATATAGAAGATCGATCAGAGCTAAAAGAGAGGAAATGTGAATTTCTAAGAAAGGCCACGTGATGGGGGCAAAAGTATAAAGAATAAAAGCTGTGAGATATGGCGCCCCCAGGCAATTTCAATGTCTCTTATGCCGGCTTGAAGATGGGGCATGATGAACGTGAGGTTGCAAGGAGGTCCCTGCTTTGGATGACAGAAGACTGAGCAACAGAAGATTCACTGATGGGGAAGACGAGCCGAGTTGTGGCCATCTCTGCTCTGACATGTCTGTCTCAGGTAAGGCACCTTGGATTTCGGTTTGGCCAGAAAGGAAAGCCAGCAGGGAATTAGAATTCAAATAGGGATCTGTATTGTAAAATGTAGAAAGCATCTCTAAGTCATGCAGTGGAGAGAGAGAGGAGAATGAAATATCTGGCTGGGGTGTAGAACAAAAATTAATATTATATCCCTTGAGGAAGAGGGCAAAGATAGCTCAGTCAGTTAGAATGTGGTGCTGATAACGCCAGGGTTGCAGGTTTGATCCCTGTATGGCCCGGCTGCATATTCAGGTTGGATTAGATGACCTTCAGAGTCCCTTCCAATTCTATGATTTAAAAATGGAATGGATGAAGAGGAAAGAATAAAAGCCACTTTGACTTTTTCATCTCTTGAAGGTTCCTCAGGTGACACTGCAGGGGAGCTGTTCAGGCACTGACCAGTGAGTATGTTCATGGAATTAACCGCTTCTTGAAGTTGATTGAAATTTTGAGTGAAATTAAGTGAAATTTGGCCTCAGTTTCCAGGTGGAAGATTAAGGGAGGGGGAGACACAAACGCTTTGGCAATGGTCTTCATCATGGGTAGGCAAACTAAGGTCCGGGGGTTGGATCCGGCCCAATCACCTTCTAAATCTGGCCCGCGGACGGTCCGGGAATCAGAGTGTTTTTACATGAGTAGAATGTTTCCTTTTATTTAAAATGCAGCTCTGGGTTATTTGTGGGGCATAGGAATTTGTTTATCACCCCCCCCCCAATATAGTCCGGCCCCCCACAAGGTCTGAGGGACAGTGGACCGGCCCCCTGCTGGAAAAGTTTGCTGACCCCTGTAAGGAAAGTTTGGGTCCTCGAGAAAGTGTATTTAGTGGTGATACAAACGCCATCATTTCCTAACTTGTTTCGTTGTGCAGGGGGCTGCAACAGCCATTTTAAAGAGTCTGACCAGAAGTTACAGACTCCCAAGAAATTTCGGGGAACTTGGCAACCAACTTCCAACGTCCAAAATAAGAGGGGGACTTGGGGGCCAGCTATCTGAATCCCCTTCAGTAACAAGGCCATAGCTGTCAACTTTTCCCTTTTCTTGCGAGGAATCCTATTCGGAATAAGGGAATTTCCCTTAAAAAAAGGAAAACAGCTATGAACAAGGCAGGGAAACGGATATTGTATTGGGTCACTTTGAACTTGTCGGTGTGGGTTTCCCTGTGTTCTTGTGTCAATTTCTCCTAAAGGGCGAGTTGCCATTGCCTAGTTTAACCATTTTTCATGGAAATGTGTTCAGATGTTCCCCAATTTTTGGAAAATTTGAGTCACTCTGCCACTAAGAGTTTTGTCATTGTGGATTTGTAATGTCTGGGAATTGTCATTCTTCCCCGGAAAATGGAGATGTAGGCCAGTGCTGGCTCTGGGGTGATCTTGGGCTTGGTTACTTGCCCAGTTTGCAAATATTTTAAGCCAGAACCCCTGCACTTTCTCACAATCTCACCATAGGTGTGGGATTATCGGGGGGGGGGGGTCACACCCTCTCCAGCAAAGCAAACTTTCCAGAATTAGTCTTAAGGTGAGCCCTAGACCACATGCTTCAAACGTGAATCCATGCTTGATGCACAGAGTCTCAACTTTTGAAGGCCACTAGACTTCTTTGCCTCTTGGGGCCAGGTTTAGAGAGATCCTTAAATAATGTCAGTGAGCGCTGTGGAAATTGTGTGTGCAGAAGAGGAGTTCTGAGCTACTTGGAACCAGCTGAACGTAGTCTTGAAAGGAACAGTCTCACTTTAAAAGCTTTTATTGCCCGCCTTCTTTCAAACAAGCATCTCATTGTCAGCCCTCTGTTATCACCCAGTAAATTTCCTGCGTTTATCTGCACTTGGGATGTTCAAAGAAAAGAAGTATTAGAGATGGCTGAGGCTTAAGATGTTTGAAGTAACTGTGCAGATTACAAAACCAAATCATTTATTGATTTAATCTAATATATTCATATCCTGCCTTTCTCCCAGCTAAATACCATGAAACAGATGAATGTTAAGCATTGATTAAACAGTTCTGTCTCCTCTGATCACTTTAAATGCACAGATGCTACTTAACAAATCTCGAGTAACCAAGCAAAGGGAAATAGGGGCATTAATGGATGTGCAAACCTGGCTTTTATTTCTATGATATTAACATTTTCTTGAATCGCCAGTTCTCCCCAAAGCTGCTCAAGCCAAAACTGGGTCCATCTCTGGTACATCTGGTAAGTATCTTTTTGGGGAAAAACATGTTGTAACTGTGTCAGTTGTGTGATGTTTGTGCTGATGAATTTGCCAGCAGCTGCACGCTGTCCTCGAATGTGACAGCCTGGGGTTTCTGTGACAGCCTGGGGTTTCTGTGACAGCCTGGGGTTTCTGTGTAGTGCTGAGTTCTGTTTCCATTGAAGCCTAATTTTCACTGAAGACCCAAACCTGTGCTAGGGCTGGGCCACATCAATCTGCAGGTTGGGGCTTGTATCCAACTGATTTCTGCTCAGAGGAGAGCCATTGAAATTAATGGGCCTAAATGACCATTAATTTCAAAAAGATCCACTTTGAATAGGGCTAGAACACCTCTGTTTAAAAATATTAACATACCCCAGCATAGAAAACTACCATTACAGCCTGCAGATTAAAATGCTATGGTGCACATTCAGGTCTACTACCTCAGCCAGCAGCCCTAATATTATATCCCCCCTGGATTCAGGGACTAGATGAGGAGGAAGTGTCCCCTCACATCCAGTGTCCTTCCAAAATGATACAGTCATACCTTGGTTCTTGAATTTAATCCATTCCGGGAGTCCTTTTGACCCCCAAAATGGTTCAAAAACCAAGGTGCAGATTCTGATTGGCTGATTCCTGCAGCCAATCGGAAGCTGCAGAAGCACCATCAGACATTTGGCTTCCAAAAAACATTCACAAACCGGAACACTCACTTCCGGTTTGCGACATTCGGGAGTTGAACCGGAACACTCACTTCCGGTTTGCGACATTCGGGAGTTGATTTGTTTGACAACTAAGGCATTTGACTACCAAAATACCACTGTACTGGTAAGTTAGGAATTCTTCATTGTTTGATATCCTGCTTCTAAATTTCTCAAGACCAACATGCACATGTGGTTTACAGTAGGTTCCAACAGTAGTTCATATATTTTTTCTTCTCAGTTACCAGATTTGCATGTGTGCATTGATAAAACACCACACAGAAACGAAGTTCAAGAGTGACTTTGGGTAGTGTTTTGTCATTCTAGATGTGGGGCGGGGGAAGTGGGGCAGGGAAGGCAAATACAGTTGTACCTTGGATCTCAAACGCCCTGGCTCCCGAACAAATCGGCTCCCAAATGATCAAAACCCAGAAGTGAGTGTTCCAGTTTTCAAACGTTCTTTAGGAAGCCGAACGCCTGATGCGGCTTCTGTGGCTTCTGATTGGCTGCAGGGGCTTCCTGCAGCCAATCAGAAGTTGTGCTTTGGTTTCCAAATGTTTTGGAAGTTGAGCGCACTTCCAGAATGGATTCCGTTTGACTTCCAAGGTACGACTGTAGACTGAAGGAACAAATTGAATTGCTCTGCTTCTGGAACAAACTGCAGACATAGGAACCAACTCCTATGTACTCCAAAGTATTTGAGGGGGCCAAGCCCCTCAAAAGTTGATGGGCATTGCCATTCAAATGGTGTGTGTGCACCATCGCAGCAAGAGAGACGCCAAAATGCCCAGCAGGCCAGGAATTTATCCTTGCTCTGGGCATGGGGCCAAGCGTCGCTATTGGCTCGTTTTTCCGGCGCCCAGGGGAACGCCCTCTAATTCTTTCCGCCATTGGCCAATTTGGCGGCAGGAGGACGATAGGCTGATTCACAGAGGAGGCCCGGGGGGCCGCCGACAAAGCTGCCAGCCCGAGAAGGGGCAAGCGAACTTATTTTGGAACAAAAGGATGGAGTGCTAGGAAATCTTCTCATCACTTGATTCATGATGTTTGGGTTCCTACACATGGGCTTAACCGGGGGGGGGGGGGGCAGGGAGCAGCTTCCCCCCTAAATCAAGTAAATCAATGAAAATACTTAACTAACTGAGGTTCTGCCCCCCCCTAACATGAAGCCTGCCCACCCCAACATAAATCCTGACTATGCTAAGGTTACCAGATTTTTTTCAAAGAATCCGGGGACACTTTTTAATTTTTTTAAAAAAGAGGGGGGAAAAGATATTTTACAAAAGTTATTTTACAAAATTAAGAAGTAATATCTTCTCTTCTGTGGTCTCCTCTGTCACGTGGCCTTCCTCTCGGCCCTGGCCTGCTGTCTTGGAGTGCTAGCTACTGTGGATTAGGCTCGGGTCAGGCCTGGGCTTGGCCATGTGTCCTTGCCCTCCCGGTGCTCTCCTACCCCTTCTCCTGAGTGGCAGCAGGGGTGCGGCAAGGTCAGGGCTCCCCTCTTTTTTCTCCTTCCTCTTTCTCTATTCCTTCTCCTTCTCCTCTCCTCCTTCTCCCTGTGTCGGCTCCAGGGTTTTCCTAGCCCTGGAGAGCTGCTGGGCAGTTGGCCAGGCACTCTTGCGCCTGGCTCGATTTGGGTCGCGCACATGTGTATGTGTGTGTGAGCGGTTCCCCCAGTTGACGCGCTGGGCGTCCCCGGTTCCCCCTCAGCAGTGGTGGCGGCAGCGACAATCTCAGCAGCCTGGAGCCAGTCTGGTAGTGCAGTTGGCTCTGGCTGGCTTCAGGAGCTGCTCACTGCCGTGGCGCCCGCCATTTTGCATCACTGGACGTCCCCATATGATGTGTCTTGTGCCGTTGAACCAATCACGCAACATTCATTCCCTACGAATAAATCTACAACACTTAAAATATAAATCCGGGGACATTAAATGAAATCCGGAGACATTATGGGGATGGATTTTGTCCAGGGACAGATTTCTAAATCCGGGGACAGTCCCCGGGAAACAGGGATGTCTGGTAACCATAGGCTATGAGCAATAAACGGCAATGGTTCTGACTCTCCCCTTCTTTCTCCCCACTTCTGGGCTTGTGGTTGTGATGGTTGGGCTGCTCCTCCTCTGCGGCCTCGTCTCTGTGTGTGTGAGGTACTGCTGCCTTCACTGCCACCCAGCTGGGGAAGAAGACAACTCCCAGCCCTATGAAGTCACAGTCATCGCATTTGATCACGACAGCACTCTTCAAAGCACCATCACTTGTGAGTTGAGCAACCATACTAGTCCCATGCTAGCTGCTTAAAATCTATAAAAGGTTCCTACTAGAGAAGAATGGCAGATCGAGTTAACGGACTACAGTGGTACCTTGGGTTACAGACGCTTCAGGTTACAGACACTTCAGGTTACAGACTCCGCTAACCCAAAAATACTACCTCAGGTTAAGAACTTTGTTTCAGGATGAGAACAGAAATCGTGCTCCGGCGGCAGTGGAAGGCCCCATTGGCTAAAGTGGTACCTCAGGTTAAGAACAGTTTCAGATTAAGAACGGACCTCCAGAACAAATTAAGTTCTTAACCTGAGGTACCACTGTATGCTGAAATGGCTAAAATGACCGGAAAAGTCAGAAATCAGGAAGACCAAAATTTTAATGAGGAATGGGGGAAATTTATAACTTATGTTAAAGACCATTGTAAACAGTTAAAATCGTTAGTAGAATTAGAATATCACTTGTTGTTGAAGGTTGATTCTGGACATAATGGAAGAGGTAAAAGGTTTGGAGTACAGTGGTTGGGGAGGTGGGGGGAATGGGGGGAAATAATGAAGATGATATGTTTTGATAATTTGTTATGTTGAAATTGTCAATAAAAATAAAAAAACAAAAACCCTCAGCTGCCAGGACTCCTTGCCCGTTGTGGGGGCACCTGATTGCAACCCCTCAAAAATGAGCGCCCAGGGCCTTGGCCCCCCTGCCCCTCCCACTATGTCTCTTCTGTGTTATCTTGGGCAATAAATTCTGTGTGCACTCTGTGTGCATTCTGCAGTGCGCATTCCTTTGGCGGAAACCCCCCTTGACCATCGATCAGCCACAGCATTGGGGTCTTTATTATCCTTGCTCAATCCTGATATTTAAGGTCCTGGAAGTAACCTGGAGAGTTGTGCGTTCTTCTCGTTTTCAGCCTTCCATTCGGTGTTTGGTCCAGCTGCTAGAAGAATGCTTGCAGTAGCTCATTCCCACAGCGTGCTCCCAGCCATACATTACCCTGCTGGGATGGAGACACCCCCCATTTACGAGGAGGCTGTGCACATGAGTAGATTCAGAGTGGCTAGAAGTGGAGAACCAGCCCCAGAGTCACAGCCGGAGGAGAAACAGTCGGTGGACGCCGAGAAAGGACAACAAGCAGATCCACCATCAAGCCAAGGCTCCTGAACCAGAACATCATCAAGGACTGCCAAGACTACTTCAAATTATGTTCCTTTGGTAGCTGTAGTGTTTTCTAACGCTACAATTCTCAAATTCCCCAGAGAGGCTTGGGAAACCCAGCCGGATGGGCAGGATATAAATATATTATTATTATTATTATTATTTGCACGATGCATTAAATAAATTGCATGCAACCTGTAGCAATGTGGCAATACATTGTATGCAAGAGCAGAGATTTTCCAAAGTTTGTATTTCTCTTGGACTCTTAAATCAATCACTAGCACTGTAAAATATAACGTGGAAGCACAACACAATTGTTTGCAGTGAATTTCAATTCATGATCTCTGTTTAATCACTGACCATCCGTTACTGCCTTGAGTTTTTGTGTGGTGTTTTTCCTTTTTTAAAAAAATGAATTTTATTAGTATTTTCCACACAACAACAACAACACGAAAGATATCAAAAAATAATAATTTATGGTGTTTTCTTCTTAATGATGTACATAATAGGTTGCCTGCCTTTGAGTCCTTAATCTTTAAACTATCACTAGTTATCATTACATGATTAGTGAGGATGGTGATTAACTGAAGGAGGCTATTAAAGTATTTGAGTGGGGGAAATACTGTTGTTGGTTTTTTTTGTTTTTTGTTTTTTAAAGACGTGAGTTAAGATCTGGTGTGCAATTAATTCTTTGAGTCTCTTTCCATGCCTGAGGACCTGGGTGAAGCGTGATGGTTGAATTGCAAACTGTTAACTCTGCAGGAAGTAAACAAACCTGGGGTCTTTCCATTCCTTGATTCAGCCATCAAATTCAGTGCAAGGTGGCCTGATGGCAGATTAGAAAAGGGATCTGAATAGCAGCATATATCTGAGCCGGTGGTACTGGCAGCTTTTCTTTCTTGCAGCTTGTTGTTGCTTAGTTGTTTAGTCGTGTCCGACTCTCCGTGATCCCATGGACCAGAGCACGCCAGGCACTCCTGTCTTCCACTGCCTCCCGCAGTTTGGTCAAACTCATGCTGGTAGCTTCGAGAACACTATCCAACCATCTCGTCCTCTGTCGTCCCCTTCTCCTTGTGCCCTCCATCTTTCCCAACATCAGGGTCTTTTCCAGGGAGTCTTCTCTTCTCATGAGGTGGCCAAAGTATTGGAGTCTCAGCTTCAGGATCTGTCCTTCCAGTGAGCACTCAGGGCTGATTTCCTTAAGAATGGAGAGGTTTGATCGTCTTGCAGTCCATGGGACTCTCAAGAGTCTCCTCCAGCACCATAATTCAAAAGCATCAGTTCTTCGGCGATCAGCCTTCTTTATGGTCCAGCTCTCACTTCCATACATCACTACTGGGAAAACCATAGCTTTAACTATACGGACCTTTGTTGTTCTTGCAGCTAGGTTACATTTATTCCAACAAAAGCTTGTTTTTTTTTCTGGCATGAATCTCCCTCCCTTTCCTCTGTCACAAACATGTTTCATCTACAGATTTGCGCTTGCAATGTAGTGAAGCCAGGACAGCACTCAAAACTTATAATCTAGCCTTGTCCTGTATTAATTCAAATGTCCGTGCTGTACACCATTACTTCCTGGTGTCCTCTGCCTTGATGGAGGGCAATGAGATTGGTCCCTGCAAATCCTATTAGCTAAGCAGCTACAATCAAATACTGGAAGGATCGGACAGCTCCCCTGATTGCATTATGTTTGGGAGACCATTTTTTTTTCCAGCAAAAGAAAAGGCCACCTTTAGCTGGAAGCGCAAAGAACATAAAACATCCTGAGACCTGGGACTCCTATTTAGAGTTCCATATGATCTATATGGGATGTGGGTAGCACTGTGGGTTAAACCACAGAGCCTAGGACTTGCCGATCAGAAGGTCGGCAGTTCGAATCCCTGCGACGGGGTGAGCTCCCATTGCTCAGTCCCAGCTCCTGCCAACCTAGCAGTTTGAAAGCACACCAGTACAAGTAGATAAATAGGTACCACTCCAGCGGGAAGGTAAACGGCATTTCCGTGCGCTGCTCTGGTTTGCCAGAAGTCGCTTAGTCCTGCTGGCCACATGACCCAGAAGCTGTACGCCGGCTCCCTCGGCCAATAAAGCGAGATGAGCGCCGCAACCCCAGAGTCAGTCATGACTGGACCTAATGGTCAGGGGTCCCTTTACCTTTATGATCTATATGCCAAATGGGTTCTGCTGGAGTCTATCCTTTTTCCATCTGACCACTTCTCTCCCTCCCCCCCCCCCATATTGCTCATGGGTGGAATCTACACACATATAAAAACTGTTCTGAAATTATTATTTTTTTAAAAAGCAATTTGAAAAATACATTGAATTTTCCATAAGGCTCACAATTCCCATCTAGTGTCACATTGTATATTGCACTTAAAACACACAACACAATTAAAATGTTTTATTTGCAGCTGAAGAGCTGAGTCCTTGTTTATGAATATATCAATCTGACTTTGTATAGTACTAACCCATCCAAGAAAACAGACTTGCTTTGCTGGTTCCCATTCCTACTGTTGTTTTTGTTTCTTGTTTGTATTGCTATAAAATAGTTTGAATCAATAAACTATTGTAGAAGCTATTAATAAATAACCTAAATATGATGCCAGTATCTGTGCCATTTGCTAATATAATGAGTTTAAGCTACATCAACTGATTATGGAATTATTTGTCCAATATTTGAACTGGAAACAGATTTTATTCGCTAGCACTAATTTCGTTTTGTGTGTGCTGTTATTATAATTCTTCAATCTACACTTCATTGCACTTATTAGTTGTGCCAAAACAAATTCTGGGAAATTCAGCTTGTGTTACCTGGAATGTTGGAAATGCCATTTAAATCAGTCAAAGCTATTTACGGTAACTTCCTTTCTGGCTGGCACATGCCTGGCAATCGTTCAGACATACTGTATTTTTTGCTCTATAAGGCTCACTTTTTCCCTCCTAAAAGGTAAGGGGAAATGTGTGTGCGTCTTATGGAGCGAATGCAGGCTGCGCAGCTGTTGCTGAAGCTAGAAGAGCAAGAGGGATTGCTGCTTTTACTGCGCAGCGATCCCGCTTGCTGTTCTGGCTTCTGAGATTCAGAATATTTTTTTTATTGTTTTCCTCCTCCAAAAACTAGGTGTGTCTTGTGGTCTGGTGCGTCTTATAGAGCGAAAAATACGGTAGATAAACCTACAAGACCTTACACAGATTGTGCTGTACAAATCTTTGGAAGTTGGCAATTGCCAAGAAGACACTCACAGCACCAGGGCCTCCTAAGGGAAGGAGAAGCCAGACACTTTATTTGCAACTACATTACATGTAAATCTGGATGTCATGATGGAAAGATCAAAGGCTCAATCTTCTGGTAGCTCCACTATTTCCTCAGACTACAGCTCTCATTCTTTGTCGTTTGTCAGTCAGTTTTATTGCACATAGCCAAAGGCTGCCGCAATGTATGCAGAATCATTCAACAATTAAAAGAAAATATTCTGGATTGATACAAAAAAACTTAAAACATTTATATTATCAAGACATTACCTACTCTAAACAGAGCGATAAAAGTACCTTAATATACAACTTAAGACATTAAACAATAAAATTTATAAGCTAAAATTATCACATGGCCACTAATATATTAAAAAATAATGTTAATTAATACAATGTACAATTATATTCAGAGTTTGGTGATAAAGATAGAATATAGCTTGATGTAGATAGGGTCAAATAAATTCATCTCCTTTACAGTTGGTGGCTACCTTGGCTATATAATTTGCTCTAATTTTCCTAGCAGCAGTTGCAAAGAGTGCTACACGCCAGGTCACATATTTATCTGTGTCTGCAAGGAGATATAAAATCATGTCAGAGGGGTTCTGGCCAGGGGACCTTGTCATTATAGGTGCTAAAAATCTTTGTCGTTTGAAATGTGAGCACTGAACGTCACTCAATCTTTGACTTTGGCAAACGATGTCTTCCATCACTGCAAAGCTATTGTTGTAGGAAGAAATAAGGAGGGTGTGAGGGGACGGGTGGCTATTATATTTGTATTATTTCTGTGTTTTATACACCCAATCAAATCCCTTTTTTTTCTCCTTTTGGAAACATGGCTAGCTAAAACCCTTCTTTGGTTGAGCACTCTCTGGAAAACATTGGCCCAAAAACACAGCAGGTGTGATAAGCAATTGGATGAGGACCACAGTTGAAAGGGGGCCAAGATAGCTGTTTTGTCTGACTCCCCAATGGGCTCCTCTGATGTGGGCATATCCACAGGGTTCGTCTTTATTTGCAGCTATTGCCACATTAGCAACCTATTCTTCACCAGCAGTTTCCAGGCTCCCTCTACTGAACTTCCTCTGCCACAGCAGGCGGGATGCATTGCATCAGCACAGAGGGCCTTCTGCCACTCCCCCTGCTGGCCAGGTGATGCCATGGCACCCCCTATTTGGCTAATATGCTCAGCACCAGCCTCTGGTGCCACCTGCCGGTCTACTTCATCAACAGCAGGTTCTGCGGTCTCAACTGGGAAAAGGGTGGCACTGTGGTCTAAACCACTGAGCCTCCTGGGCTTGCTGATCAGAAGGTTGGCAGTTCAAATCCCTGCGACAGTGTGAGCTCCCATAGCTGCCCCAACTCCTTCCAACCTAGCAGTTTGAAAGCACACTAGTGCAAGTAGATAAATAGGCACCACTGTGGTGGGAAAGTAAACGGCGTTTCCGTGCGCTGTGGTTTCCATCACGGTGTTCCGTTGTGCCAGAAGCAGTTTAGTCCTGCTGGCCGCATGACCCAGAAAGCTGTCTGTGGACAAACGCCTGATCCCTCGGCCTGAAAGCAAGATGAGCGCTGCAACCCCATAGTCGCCTTTGACTGGACTTAGCCATCCAGGGGTCCTTTACCTTTACCTTTCTGCACTCTCAGTCTTTCCTGCTGATCATTGTAGTCCACAAGTGCTGCCTCTGTCTTCTGTTCAAATCAAGGAGGCATTTCTGGAGTCTATTGAGCAAGGACTGCTGCCTCCCTCTGTTTCCTCAGACAAAGAGGAAGTGGGTTTTCCATTCCACCTTAAGGAGCAGACATGTGGAATTATTGCGTGTCACAAGTCTGTTTACATTCCAGCACAGCTTGCTGGGGACTTCCATTGTGTATAGCTTTTGCTTTTTCTGTTCTCTCTGAGATGACATGAGAAAGAGAGACAACATGTTTCTTTGTTCTGATTTATGATTAATAAATCTGTAGTTGTAGTATGCTTCCACAAGCCTCCAGCCTATTCTGTGTGCACAGTTTGATCTGCTCATAGTGTGCCCTGGCTCAGAAGCCCAGGTCACTGATTTTCGTCAGAGCAGAGGTGATGGTCTTCGCAGCGGGACAGCTGGAAGGAGACTGCCCAGCCGGGGCTAGCCAGCTGGCCTCCCGGCCCTCTACATGTCGACACTCCTAACCTTTTTGCATACCCTCCAAGTGTCCCAATTTTCCAGGGACAGTCCCAGAATTACGGAGGCCATCCCGACTTCTGATCTGATCCTGGGATGCCCTATTTGCCCCACCAGCACCAACGCTGAGCTCAGGAATGAGGATGAGTTTGCATTTGTCCAGAGTGGCGGCAGCAGCGGCACCTGGAAGGGAACATCCCGTTACCTCTCCCTGGCTTGTCCATGGCCACCACTGCTAGCATCCTCCCTTGGGCAGCTCATAGTGGCTGTTGGAAAGCAGGCGAGGAGGAGAGGCTGTTGCCACTGGGACGCAGCCCCGTGTGATGCGCCTCCTCTGAGATGCAGGCAGAGGGCAGGACTGGAAGAAAGGGGGAGCCGAGTCTTGATTGCTTAAAAAAAAAATGCTTCGTGCATCTGTGTCTAATCCTGCCTCTTTCTAAAATTTATTTTTTTATGTGTGTGTTTCTTTTTGCAAATCCACCAATAAAATAATAAAGAATAAAATAATAAGAATAAAATAAAATAACATAGGGATTTAGGGGTTTTTCTCAGGACAGTGGAGGGTATGTGTGCTGTGTACCTTTGGTGTCATCGTGGGGGCACTCATCTGTCTTCAGATAGGAAATGCTCTGCACGGGGGCACACACACACACACACACACACACACACACACACACCAAATGCAGGCATCCTGGAGGGTCAGTTGTGGGGGAGCAAGAAATGTCCTCCTTTTCATCTGAGGAATGTTGGAGGATACGCTTCTGATGTTCCCAGGAACAAGCTTGCAGTCCTTCTCCACATCCTGCTGATCTAGGCAAAAATGCACCCATTTATTAATCCTGAGTGTTCTGAGTGGGTGCCTTTAGGGTGCTGTAACAATCATAAAAAAAGGGACGCGGGTGGCGCTGTGGGTAAAAGCCTCAGCGCCTAGGGCTTGCCGATCGAAAGGTCGGCGGTTCAAATCCCCGCGGCGGGGTGCGCTCCCGCTGCTCGGTCCCAGCGCCTGCCAACCTAGCAGTTCGAAAGCACCCCCGGGTGCAAGTAGATAAATAGGGACCGCTTACCAGCGGGAAGGTAAACGGTGTTCCGTGTGCTGCGCTGGCTCGCCAGATGCAGCTTTGTCACACTGGCCATGTGACCCGGAAGTGTCTGTGGACAGCGCTGGCCCCCGGCCTCTTGAGTGAGGTGGGCGCTTTACCTTTTTTAACAATCATAAACATTATTGCAGTCATACCTTGAGTTGGATGTGCTTTAGGTTGAGCGCTTTCGGGTTGTGCTCCGCGGCAACCCGGAAGTAACAGAGTGCGTTACTTCCAGGTTTTGTCGCTCGCGCATGCACAGACGCTCAAAATGACGTCACATGGATGCGCGGAAGTGGCAAAATGCAACCCACGTACTCGCAGACACACCGTCGCGTCTTACATTCTATTCAGGATGCGAACAGGGCTCCGGAACGGATCCCGTTCGCATCCCGAGGTACCACTGTATTCTTTTATTATCAAGCACCAGTGTGTTTTCTTATTGGTTGCACTGATTTTTCTCTGCCTTTCTCCCCCTCTCTGTTTGTCTGTACTGCACTTGTACTGATCACAGGTATCCTGGGTTTGTCTCATCATGAAATGAACCGGTCAGAACTCCAAGTGCCGTAGTTAAGCTAAATTTCCAGTGCATTTTCTGATTTCAGACAATAGGTGGCAGTATAACCCACTTGATGGACGGACTCCCAGGAAATCCACCTTTCAGGAGAGCCAACCTCCCATCCCCCCCTCCTCTTTTATTATTGCAACCCAGCTAATGTAAGGTCAATTGGGTTAGCTTTTGGGTAGATGTGGGAGCTGTTCTGAGCATGCTCAGAAGCACATTCTACATGGCAGATGTTAAAGGGAATGGTTGTTAGTTTGGCAGCTTGGTTCTTTAATTCATATTTCCTAACAGAGAGAGGGGGGAGGACGTAGGTGGTGCTGTGGTCTAAACCACTGAGCCTCTTGTTTTTTTTTTGTAAATTTTTTTATTGCGTTTCTTTCCATAATTCTGTACATTACAAACAAATAAAGAAGTTACAAGAAACAATTTTTTCTTTTTTTAACAAAAAAAAAACAAAAACAAAAATAAATCCCTACTTGGACTTCCCCACACCTTCCGGTTCTGCGTTCTTTAAATTAACAATGTCAGCAATTTGTTACCTTATTTCATACCTTATTGTAACTTTCAAATGTTATGTATCCAAATTCAATATATTGTATCTCAATTTTAGTGCCTTTAAAATAAACATAACATGTTCGATTCAGATTGTCTCCTTTTCTCTTTTATCACTTATTTTACAATTTACTTAATCATAATTGCTAAAGCATAGCATTTCCTAATCATGCACAATCTTAAGATTCATACAGCTTGTAATATTTTTGCAAATATTCTTTAAACTTTTTCCAATCCACCTCAATTGTTTCTTCATCCAAATCTCGGATTCTGCCGGTCAGTTCAGCTATCTCCATGTAGTCCATCAACTGCGTCTGCCATTCCTCCAGCGTGGGCAAATCTTGTGTCTTCCAACTCTTTGCAATAAGTATTCTTGCTGCTGTGCTAGCATACATAAACAAAGTTCTGTCTTTTTTTGACATTTTCTGGTCTACCATGCCCAGCAGGAAGGCCTCTGGTTTCTTGGGAAAGGTATACCTAAATACCTTTTTCAATTCATTATAAATCATTTCCCAGAAGGCCTTCACTTTTGGGCAGGTCCACCAGAGATGAAAGAAAGTCCCCTCTGCTTCCTTACACTTCCAACATTTGTTGTCAGACAGGTGATGAATCTTAGCTAACTTGACTGGGGTCATGTACCACCGGTATATCATTTTCATAATGTTTTCCTTCAAGGCAGTACATGCCGTGAATTTCATTCCGGTGTTCCATAACCTTTCCCAGTCTTCAAACATAATGTTGTGTCCAACATCCTGTGCCCATTTTATCATAGCAGATTTAACTGTCTCGTCCTGTAAATTCCACGTGAGCAGCAAGTTATACATTCTAGATAAAAGCTTGGTCTTTGGTTCTAACAATTCTGTCTCTAGTTTCGATTTTTCCACCTGGAAACCGACTTTTTTGTCCATTTTAAAAACCTCTTGAATTTGAGCATAGTGTAACCAATCTCGCACCTTATTTTTTAGTTTATCCTGGCTCTGCAACTTCCAACTGTCTCCAGTTTTTTCAGTTAATTCCCAATATTTCGGCCAGTAGGCCTCCATATTGGGTCTTTTTCGAGCCTTGGCCTCCACCGGTGATAGCCACCTCGGTGTTTTACTCTCTAATAAGTCTTTGTATTTCATCCAGACTGCAAAAATTGCTTTTCTGACAATATGGCTTTTAAACAATTTATGAACTTTAACCTTGTCATACCATAGGTATGCATGCCAACCAAAAGCATTGTCAAAGCCTTCCAGATCTAGGACATCAGTGTTTTCCAACAAGAACCAATCTTTCAACCAGCAGAAGGCTGCAGCTTCGTAGTACAACCTCAAGTCCGGCAGGGCAAACCCCCCTCTTTCTTTTGAGTCTGTTAATATTTTAAACTTTATTCGGGGCTTTTTGCCCTGCCAGACAAACCTAGATATATCCTTCTGCCATTTTCCAAAACATTCCACTCTGTCCACGATCTGTAAGGTTTGAAACAAAAATAACATTTTCGGCAACACATTCATTTTTATGGCTGCGATTCTTCCCAACAAGGAAAGTTTCAGTCTTGACCAAATTTCTAAATCCTTTTTAACTTCCAACCAACATTTCTCATAATTATCCTTAAATAAATTCAGATTTTTGGAGGACAAATAGATCCCTAGGTATTTCACTTTTTTAACCACATTTAATTCTGTTTCTCTCTGAAACCCCTCTGTTTCTGTAGGTGTCAAATTCTTGGTCAGAACCTTAGTTTTTTGTTTATTCAACTTAAATCCCGCCACCCGACCAAACTCAGATATAAGTTCAAGAACTCTTTTTGTACTGGATTCTGGCTCCTGCAATATCAAAACTAGATCATCTGCGAAAGCTTTCAGTTTATATTGTTTCACTCCGACCTCTATCCCTTGTACCAACCGGTCCTCCCTTATCATATTCAATAGCACCTCCAGGACCGAAATGAATAAGAGAGGGGATAGAGGGCACCCTTGTCGTGTCCCTTTTTCAATTTTAAATTCCTCCGTCACCACATTGTTCACTATTAATTTAGCTTTTTGTTCTGAATAAATTGCTTGTAATCCATTTTCAAACCCCCGTCCCACTCCCATCCCTTCCAAATTTTTCTTCATAAACATCCAAGATATATTGTCAAATGCTTTCTCCGCATCAATAAAAATTAACACCGCCCTTGTGTTCCTATTGGTTTGCAAAAGTTCCAAAATGTCAATGATGTTTCTGGTATTCTCATATAAATGTCTACCAGGGAGAAAGCCTGCTTGGTCTTTATGAATTACTTCATTTAAAACTTTTTTAAGTCTACTTGCCAAAATGTCTGCAAATATTTTGTAATCCACATTCAGGAGTGAGATGGGACGGTAGTTCTTAAGCTGAGTCTTTTCAGATTCTGTCTTAGGTATCAATGTGATGAAGGCTTCTTTCCACGTTTCTGGTGCCCTCTTCCCATCCATGATCTGGTTGCATACCTCCAACAAAGGTTGTGTCAAATAGTCCTTCAAAGTCTTGTAGTATTTGGAGGTAAGCCCATCCGGGCCTGGAGATTTGCCTAGTTGCATGTTCTGAATGGCACCTTCAATTTCCTGTGAAGTTATTGTAGAGTTCAAGATTGATCTTTTATCTTGAGTTATTTTTGATAGTCCATTTGTCTTTAGAAATTGATCTATCTCTGATTCTTTCTGAGGCCCCTGTGCATACAGTTCTTTAAAATATCTGTGGAAGCACTTCCTAAAAACCACTGAGCCTCTTGGGCTTGCCGATCAGAAGGTCGGCGGTTCAAATTCCCGCAGTGGGGTGAGCTCCCATAGTTGTACCAGCTCCTGCCAACCTAGCAGTTCAAAAGCACGTCAAAAAGTGCAAGTAGATAAATAGGTACCTCTCTGGTGGGAAGGTAAACAGTGTTTCCGTGTGCTCTGGTTTCCTAGCTTGGCCAGGTCGTTTTGCATAACTCAAGAATTCCTCAGTAGCTTGCATTCTCCCTTCACATCCCACTCATCAAAATCCTACCATTTGGCGGGGGTGGGGGTTTGTCCTCCTTCCAAATTTATAACAGTATTGCTGTTGTTGTTTAGTCGTTTAGTCATGTCCGACTCTTCGTGACCCCATGGACCAGAGCAGGCCAGACACTCCTGTCTTCCACTGCCTCCCGCAGTTTGGTCAAACTCATGCTGGTAGCTTCGAGAACACTGTCCAACCATCTCGTCCTCTGTCGTCCCCTTCTCCTTGTGCCCTCCATCTTTCCCAACATCAGGGTCTTTTCCAGGGAGTCTTCTCTTCTCATGAGGTGGCCAAAGTATTGGAGCCTCAGCTTCAGGATCTGTCCTTCCAGTGAGCACTCAGGGCTGATTTCCTTCTGAATGGATAGGTTTGATCTTCTTGCAGTCCATGGGACTCTCAAGAGTCTCCTCCAGCACCATAATTCAAAAGCATCAATTATTTGGCGATCAGCCTTCTTTATGGTCCAGCTCTCACTTCCATACATCACTACTGGGAAAACCATAGCTTTTACTATACAAACCTTATTATACAGTATTATACAGCGTTATTGCATAAGCTTCATGGGTTATCAAAAATGGTGTGCCTGATGAAAGCAAGTCTAGCCCAAGAAAGTTTAGGGATATATAGAGAAAGAAGGTATTTTTTTTATCATATGTAGTGGTCTTGTAGTAAGGTTAAAGCTTACTGGGAAATGATATATAATGAATTGAAAAAGATGTTTAAAGTAGCATTTGTTTAAAAAACCACAACCCAGAAGCTTTCCTTTTGGGAATTAAAGGGGTAGAACTACCTAAACAGTACAGAAATTTATTCACAGGCAAGAATGTTATTCTTCCCAAAATGGAAAGAAGAAGTCCCAACGAAAGAAGAATGGATACAAAAACTTAGGAAATATGCAGAAATGGTAAAACTTACCGAAAGAATAAGAAATCACGTTTATTGAATATTTACAGATAAATTAGAAACAGATTAAAACATTAGCAGGATTACTGTAATAACCTGCAGTTTCATAAGATGAATAAATGAGCAAATTAAGTTAATTTGGATATGCAGAAAATATTAAAATTAAATTTAAGGAACTGTAGAAAAGGGGGAAGGAAGACGAGTTTTGAAATGTCAAAATGATTGTAAAATTAGTGAAATGTATAAACTTGAAAAGTACAAATACATATTTTTTTAAAGAGTAAGCTGTCCTGCCGGGCTTAGCTCACCTTGGGAGGGACTAAGTAATCAAACCTTTGTTCCCCTAGCCTACTTGAAAAGCTCAGCATGTGAAGAGCCTCACGGCTCTTAAAGGCCACTCTTGAGTTCCTATACCAATAATTTAGGAACTTTCACCACTATAGCGTAACCAAGTTTTACTGCCTACGCAGCTGTTCTGGCTGATTTATGGAAAAGCACATGAACCTGATCCTTGAAGAGTTTGTAAGTACGTAAACAAATTTTTAGCTTATCAAACATGCAGTTTTTTCCAGTCACTTTCTCTCAGCCTATCCTACATCACAGGGTTGTTGTGAGGATAACATAGACACAGAGAAAAGGAGACCCACAAAAACCACCTTGAGCTCACGGGAGGAAAGGCGTGGACCCAGATTTTGAATCGGTGGAGGGATGCAGGAGGCAGATTTGGATTCATGAAGACTTGACCTAAAAAGCAAGGAAAAAGAATCTGGGACACAAGCAGGATATTCAGATCTAAGAACAATGGACATTATATGTTGTAGGTCATCAGGAAATCCGATGTGTGGTTGTGTGCTGGAACAGGCATCCCTGTGGTTGTATGTTTGTGTGAGTGTAAGCACGCAGGGTGTAATCCATGCTCCTACAGGCTGTGCACACTGCATTCTTGTCTGAATCACCCCCTGCAGCTTTTTACTTTTCGTAATTGCATTTTAAATTTGCCAAAGTGTTTCATAGTCTTTTATCCTCACAACAACCCTGTAAAGTAGATCACAGTACAATTTTAGCAAAGCAACAAGAACAGTACTATCGCTAAGCTTTCATATATATATATATATATATATATATATGCTTTCGTAGATTTTCACGGGTACAGGAATGCAGGTTTTGGTGTCCTCGGGTGTCTTCCCGTGTAAAAGTTGGGGTGTCTAGGCGACGTTTCGACGAGGTCTCACTCGTCATCTTCAGGCTGGTGCTTTCGGCTTCTTGTTACTGGAACAGAGCCAAAATCATATATATATGATTTTCAGTTATATATATTTCAATAGTTTCAATAGTACAGTCATTCTAACATTTCAAAACTCGTCTTCCTTCCTCCTCTTTCTGCGGTTCCTTAATTATTTTTTGTACATTTCCTGCATATTTTAGATTAATTTAATTTATTCTTTTATTCATCTACTTTAAATATATGCTCCTATGAAACTGCAGGTTACTACAATAATCTTGCCAATGTTTTTATCTGTTTACAATTTATCTGTGAATATTCAATAAACCATTTCCATTCTTTTATTTTTAAAAATTGTTATCTTGATTTCTTATTCTTCCGGGAAGTTTCGCCATTTCTGCATATCCCATAAGTTTTCGTATCCATTCTTCCTTTGCTGGGACTTCTGCTGTTGTAAACAAAATCTGCCCTTTTTCCCTTATGGGGTATCCAAGAGCCCATATAGAGTCCTTACGTAGGTTCCCTATTGGTAGGAGAAAATAACAGAGGCCAACCAGAGAATATTGAGAAGCAAAGCAGCTAGTAAGCTTGATCTTTATTGATCTGTTGCAACAGGGTGCTCCCCTCACACGCAGGAGAGGAGGAGGAACCCAGAACAATGGTGCTCAATACCTTATACAGGTATAGGCATTTTAAATTCACTGCCCTGGAGCTCAAGACCACCCCTCCATACATCATACATACATCATAGAAAAGGTGGTCTGAAACAGAAATCTGAGTGACTTGTTTATCTCGTCTGACAGGTTACCTGTTGAATGGTCACTTGATTGGATTGCCTGCTTACTTGATTAGATTTCCTGGGGAGCCTGGCCAGTCTTTTGTAATGATAAATACTTAGCTCCTGGGCATGTCACAGGCTCACACCCTATTCAAACACAGACATACCCTTAAGACAGGATTTGTGAAGGAAAAGACAATGGGGAGGCTTTTCCATTTTCCTTTGACCTTGCAAAGAAAACATTTGGTCAGTTTGGGAATCAAAAATGGTTCCAGGTCAGTCTTCCTGTGCTGATCTATGTAGGTGCTTGGTTGGTACACTTATGAACATTTAACATATATCTAATACAGTGGTACCTCGGGTTACATACGCTTCAGGTTACAGACTCCACTAACCCAGAAATAGTGCTTCAGGTTAAGAACTTTGCTTCAGGATGAGAACAGAAATCGTGCTCTGGTGGCAGCGGGAGGCCCTATTAGCTAAAGTGGTGCTTCAGGTTAAGAACAGTTTCAGGTTAAGAACGGACCTCTGGAACGAATTAAGCACTTAACCCGAGGTACCACTGTACCTCAAAATTCCTATCACACTGCTTCTTTCCATTTTGGGGCAAGTAGCATTCTTGCCGCTGTAGCAGCATACATGAATAAGTTTCTATACATTTTAGATAGTTTTGACCCTATAATTCCACAAAGGACAGCTAACTCTTAATGTTAATGTTAATTAGGCTCAAGCATGTTGGTCAAATGAGGCTGGTTATCCCACATTCTGAACCAAAGTAAGATATTTATCCATTTAGTGAGGTGCAAACTATTTGCAAAACAGCAATGCTTTAATGTCTGCGATATCTTTGCAAGGGTGGATGATGCCCCTGTGAGCTCTCATTGGCCACATCCCCATGACTTCTTGGTAGCCCCATCGGGTCTAGTGGGCACCAGCTGCCACCGGTTCTCCCCCTGCTGTACCTTCTGCTCACAATTCTGACTTTGCTTTGAGGTCATCTGACGCAGTTGTTTACACCAGGACTCAGCCTCAGGCAGGTGATCACAAGACCTGGAAATGCTAAGAATTAGCTGGGCCAGCTCATGTCCCGGACAGGAGGAGAGAAGGGGGTGGCGACAGCGACGGCAGCAGCAGAAAGTTACGAAACAGGAACATCCAGCAGAAGAAGAGGGCACTTTCCTGAGTCATGCTGCTGTTGTCTATTCCTCCTCCTCCTCCTCCCTTCCTCTTGCAGAGTTGCTAGGATTTCTCTTCACACAGCGCAGCAGCATTCCTTCCACAAGCTCCTGAGTCGCAGCAGGACTGTGCACAACGCCATGTGCCCTGCAATCGGGACACTGCCTTGCACTGATTCACCTCCACCAGCCACATCTGTGTGACTGTAGCTAATTCTCAGCTGGGTAGGGGAAGAGACAGTTCTGTGCTGCATGTGATAGTTAGATCAGCTCTGCAAATTATAAGCAAAGCTTATAGTGTTTATCTGCAGTGCTGTGGCATGGAAATAACAAAGATCTCTTTTTATCTTTTTCATTTCATTTTATTTATTTTATTTATTATTATTATTATTATTTTGAGGAAATAGCAAGGCTAACAGGAAGAATCTGATAGCAGGGCGATGAGAAATTACGATCCAAATTTATGGTATACTTAGAGAAAACTGTACATAAATAAAGACACTCACAGGACTGAAATTAAACTCATAACGTTTATTGTAAACATTTGGTTAGACCACAAGAGGTAATGCTGTAAGGAAGGTATATCTAAAGTATAATACAAAAAATTATTAAGGAATTATAGACATTTATAGAATATATATATAGTAATCACACTTAAGTAAGAGCAATGTAGAGAAGCCAGAAGAGGAGTGGAGGGAAGTTAATTCAGATAAGATATAGATTGAAAGGAGAATAATATTGTTAAGCTGTACTGTATTGTGTTTAAGATATTTGGAAAATAGGGAGGGGGAGGGGGAGGAAATAACAAAGATCTCCTACAATTTCAGCTGGTGAGTGTTAGGTGATAGTGTCCAACTGAAAACCACATGTGGTTCTGAAATCTGGTGGTTCCCAAACTCCCCACCCCCCCCACCATGGATCACTTGAAAATTGCTGATGGTATTGGTGGATCACTTAAGCATTTTTCCTCCCTGCTGTAGCAATTGCATTGCCCTGTACTAGATAGTTGTTTCTTTGTAGCTGTATTTTTAATGCCTGTTTTATTTCTTAATAGCATATTTGATTGTATTATCATTTGCATTCCGTAGAATTCAAATGGCAATAAAAGAAAACACAATATAGAGAATAGCAGCAAAAATACAATTTAAAAATCAATGTTAATTTTTAATGCATATGTACTGTGGACCAAGAGACACGGGTGGCGCTGTGGGTTAAACCACAGAGCCTAGGACTTGCCAATCAGAAGGTCAGCGGTTCAAATCCCCGCGATGGGGTGAAGCTCCCGTTGCTCGGTCCTAGCTCCTGTCAACCTAGCAGTTCGAAAGCACGTCAAAATGCAAGTAGATAAATAGGTACCGCTCCGGTGGGACGGTAAACGGCGTTTCTGTGCGCTGCTCTGGTTCACCAGAAGCGGCTTCGTCATGCTGGCCACATGACCCGGAAGCTGTCTGTGGACAAACACCGGCTCCCTCGGCCTATAGAGCAATATGAGCGCCGCAACCCCAGAGTTGGTCATGGCTGGACCTAATGGTCAGGGGTCCCTTTACCTTTTACTGTGGGCCAACTGAATGAAGCTGGTCCATGGATCAAAATCTGGGAACCCATGTTTTAAGGCAAGGAAACTCTGGTTAAGAATCCTTGCATTGTTTATGTGTTTGTTCCATTTCTATCCCACCTTTCCTCCAAGGCTGATGTTTATGGTTCTCCTCCTCCCTAACAACGCTGAGAGGTAGGTTAGGCTGAGATACTGTGACTGGCCCAAGGTCACCCATTGAGCTTGATGGCTGAGTGAATCCTGGCCTCCTGTGTCCTAGTCAAACACTCTAAGCAAGGCCCCTGCCATGGACTTGGTTGGGTGCAGAGGTGTGGAGGGAGGCACCAGCTGGGGAACCCCCAAGGGCAGAAGACTCAGTCTGGGGAATGGTGGTGGGACTACAATGAGGGAGAAGAGGGAGCAGACTGGGAGGAAGTGTCTGAAGCTGAAGAGGTAACAGGGCTTAGTGAGCAGAGAGAGTGTGTGACAGAGAGAAGTCCGGAACCAGAGGCAGAAGCGGAAGCTGGAGAGGACGGTGTTCAAAAGGCAGGGATGAGTCAGGCTGGTGAAGAAGGCGGTGTGCCTCCTCCTCCTGCAGCGACCAGCTCCCTTCCCTACTGTTCTCCCAGAACCAGAAGAGGTATGAAGAGAGAGGAGCATAGACAGGCAGACTGTCTCAGATTGCTTGGGAAGGATCTGGCAGAGGAGAATTCAATAACTGTGGAAAGGCCTTTAGTCTCATGGGACAAGATTGACCAGGGCAAGTTCCTGTGCTCACTGGGCCTGGCCTCCTTGAGCCGCCCTTGTTTCCTTGAGTGAGGGGTTAACAAGGTATCATTGGAACCTGGAAGCCACCATAGCTGCTTCTCTGGTGGAGAGGGCAGTGGTGAGGAGGGCACACCAATGGAGGCGCCTCGTGGATTCCTCTGCCTGAGGTGGCTGTCTCAGTTTGCCTCATGGATGGGCTACCCTGAGCAGCAAGGATGGCTGCTTCTGACCGCCATGCCCACTTAGAATAACAGAATCACAGAATCATAGAGTTGTAGAGTTGGAAGGGAACCCGAGGGTCATCTAGTCCAACCCCGTGCAATGTAGGAATCTCAACTAAAGCATCCATGACAGGTGGCCATCTCAGCATAGGATTGCCCCCTTAGGCACGAGAAGTATTTGGAAAACCTGCTATGCTTGCATGGCCTACCTTTTGCCCAATGATTAACATTTTGCCCAATGCAAATGATTAACAGAAGGTGTAGCTAGATTTCTCTTTCTGGCTACAAAAACATGGAAGGAAATACCCCCAGTTTAAACCTATCCTGCTGTTCTCATAGGTCACAATTTTTAATCTGGGTATGTACATGCTTGCTTGTATACAAATGGCAGCAACTAGGAGCAGCCACCTGCACGGCTTGCCCACCTGCCCTCTCCCTCTTGGAAAGACCAGCCAGCAGGTCAGCAGTTCGAATCACCGCGACAGAGGGAATTCCCATTGCTCTGTCCCAACTCCTGCCAACCTAGCTGTTTGAAAGCATCCCTGTGCAAGCAGATAAATAGGTACCACTGCGGTGGGAAGGTAAACAGCATTTCCATGCACTCTGGCACTTGTCAAATACATGCCTATCCAAATTAACTTAACTTACTCATTTATTTATCACACACACACACTTATGTAACTGCAGGTTATTACAATAATCCTGCCACAGTCTTTATCTGTTTACAATTATCTGCAAATATTCAATAAACCATTTCCATTCTTTTATAAAAAGTTTGTTATCTTGATTTCTTATTCTTCCGATAAGTTTCACCATTTCTGCATATTCCATAAGTCTTTGTATTCATTCTTCCTTTGCTGGGACTTCTGCTTCTTTCCATTTGGGGGCAAGTAGCATTCTTGCCGCTGTAGTCGCATACATGAATAAATTTCTATACAATTTAGGTAATTCTATCCCTATAATTAAGGGACACGGGTGGCACTGTGGGTTAAACCACAGAGCCTAGGACTTGTTGATCAGAAGGTTTGTGGTTCAAATCCCCGTGACGGGGTGAGCTCCCGTTGCTTGGTCCTTGCTCCTGCCAACCTAGCAGTTCGAAAGCACGTCAAAGTGCAAGTAGATACCCCTCCGGCAGGAAGGTAAACGGCGTTTCCATGCACTGCTCTGGTTCGCCAGAAGTGGCTTAGTCATGCTGGCCACATGACCCGGAAGCTGCACGTCGGCTCCCTCGGCCAATAAAGCAAGATGAGCGCCACAACCCCAGAATCGGCCACGACTGGACCTAATGGTCAGGGGTCCCTTTACCTTTACCTACATTATAAACATGTCAATAAATTTTTCAAAAACAAGGTTGATATCTATTTATATCCACATGCCCAGATTTATATATATAGTATAGCATGCAAAGCACCTGTGAGTGTGTATACTTATCACCATCAATTTACTGTTTTACATCCTATGGTATAACTTTCCCACCAGCCAAGACGGGACTTCGCAGCTCCCTTAATGGGGGCAGTGGGAGCGCTCCACTGCCCACCCCGAGGGTTGCTGGCCAAGGAAATGGGACGCTTGTGCCACCCTTCTCAGTTAACAGGCAGCAGAACTGCAAGGCACTTGGCTGTGGCACCAGGACGGCGATCTTCTCGAGGACGGAGCAGCCGGAGCTTCAGCCGAGAGACTCGGCGTGCATTTTTGCAGGCGGACGGCCCTCCCCGCTCGCAGCCCTTGCGATGGTGCAATCTAAGAGGCGGGCCGGCGGGAGGCCGATGCAGATTCGGCGCCGGCGACGTCACAATGCCCGGGCTCGGAAGGCCCGCGCGTGCGCACTGGGGGGCCTTTGATCAGCTGCTGGAGAAACAAGCGAGCGAGTGGATCGCGCGCGGGGTTGCAGCGTCGGGATCGCTTTTCGTCCGCCAGATCCTTGCAGGCATTGCGAGCTGCCGGTTCGGAGGGAAGAGGAGAGAAAAGGAGGAAAAGAGGGAGTGGGAAAGAAAAGAAGAAACTTGGCGTCTTGGGACAAGCCATGAAGTTCCAGTACAAGGAAGACCACCCTTTCGAGTACAGGAAAAAAGAAGGGGAGAAAATCCGGAAGAAATATCCAGATCGGGTGCCTGTGAGTGGTGCAATCATTTGTGCCCTTTTTTGTGTGCGCATGATCTTGGCTGGGGGTTTGTTTGGAGGCGGGGGGAGCAGGCTTAAAGATTTAAGGGAGGGAGGAGACGGGTGCCTTTGGCCTGCCATGTTCCCAATATTAGAGGGCCGGAATGCAAAGGCTCCTGCGCTTTCCTGGACTTGAGGTCTGGTGGAGAGGAAGGAGTTAAATCCCCTGTGCCACCTCCCTCGTCACCCCCTCCCCACGAGCCGCCAAGCAAACATGGAGGCAGAAGGACAATGGATGTGTTAATGATGTCACCTTCAGAAGGAGATTCAGGAGCTCTCTCCTCCCTCCACCATCCCAAATGTTGAGATGCATCTCTTTCCCCCTCCCCTAGATCCTGGCCTGCTTTTGGAGCCTCTCCATCTCCTGGTCCTTCAGTGCCAGAGTAATAAGCAGGCGACTGGAGCGGGGAGGACACAGGAAAAGCAAAGTCGTGGTCTCACAAGCGCCTCTGTTTTGCCTCATCTTTTTCTGGCCCCTGAAAGCAATCCGTGATTGCAGCAGTGCACACCTTGCTTCACAATTTTGCCATGACTTGGGATATTTGTATAAGCCGGAATGAAATGAGCTTCACTTCAAACTATCAAATCGCAGCTATTACTGTATTGTTTCCCTCCTTCGTCATGTGTGGGTTCTCCGCCCCTTGCCGCCAAGATAGTTTCATTAATGTTGTTTTTCTCCCTGGTTGGCAGATGGGCAAACTGAGATTGCCTTATAGGAGCGGTTGGATACTTGTGTCGAAATATTCCCAGCCTGTCAGATGTTCTTGGCAACCACTTAGCCTGGGGAGTGGGGGTGTTCCCACATTGAAGGGAGATGACACAAGATCAGATCAGTGCAGCAATTTCGGTGGCACTTGCAGTACATCAGCCCAAGGGGAATTCCTGGGGAGGAATGTCTGGCATGATGATGGCGATGATAAAGATGTAAACAATCTCAGAACTAGAAGAACAGACTGTGTAACAGGGCTGGAAAAGTAGGGGATTAGGCCAAGGCTGGAATAGGGCTGTGTGAGAAAAGCATAAGGCAGCTGAGTTTGTGGCAAGAGCTTTTGGCCTAGTATGGCGCTTCATTTGCAGGAAGAATGGAAGACGGATCCCGTCTGAGGCCTTTGTTTTTGTTGTTGTGTGACTGTGCAGGGCGTTTCTCAGCTTCATGCAGGTGTCTGGCGAGGCTCCCTCTGGCCTGTATTGGAAATAAAATCCACAGTGGCAAAGCACAGGCTTCATGTACCAAAAGGTACAGTTGTCTGTGTGGGAAGATCCTTTGAAACGCCTGGCAAGGGTGGGCCACAGCATCCTTTCGTTTCCTCTCTTCTGAAGGCTGGTTTCTGTTCCACCGGCTTTTCCACTGCAGTGCACCCAGCATGCACCCTTTTCCTTTCTATCACAGATCCGTGGCCACAGCAGATGCTACCTAATGACAGACATATCTGCCAAGAGCCTGTGTTATCTTTGTTTTCTACAAAACAAGTAGGGCCTGCAACAAAATGATTGCCTCGTGGAAGGTTCCTGTTCAGGAGGAGCCAGCCAGCCACTCCATGCCTCCTAAACATTCTGTTCCATTCCATTCCTCTCCTGTTTCCCATTCTTCATCCTTGGTCATCATTCTGTGCCCTTTGCACATGCTCAGTTCTCACTGCACTGAGTCCCCCCCTCCCCACTACTTTTGTAGCTCTTGGGGTTCCCCCAAGTCTCCCTCCTGTGCATGGCTACATAATGATCCCCCCCAGTGAACTGAGTTTGCTATTACGTTTATGAGATCTTTGCTTTCTGCAGCTATATTTTAAAAAAACTCAAAATAAAACATTGCAGAATTTTAAATTAGGGATAAGAGAGGACAAGGGATGAGAAAGAGGTGGCGATAGCTGAGATGATTTCAGCTCATATGTCTTTGTGATCTTATGTTTTACTAACGCAAGAAGGCTGCATCGCTAACCACCTTGTTTGTTTTTGTACTCCATAGTGCATGTCCTCTTGGACTGGTGTTAGACTGATGTTAGAGGATTTTGCAGGGTCCCTGTGCAAGATACCTTCAGTGGTCCCCCTTAATTTCAGAAGAAATAACACAAACAAACAGGATTATCTCATTGTGCCTCCAAGCACCTTCCTTGGTTCTCTTTGCAATGTGAAAAATACATGTGCAGGGCCTTAGCTCCCACTGGATCCAGCCCTGCTCCTCTGCCTCCCCCCAAATTCCTTTGTCTCTTAACTCATTCGTTTCCTCCCCCCTGTAGCATACTATCTCTCTCTCTCTCTCTCTCTCTCTCTCTCTCTCTCTCTCTGCACCAGTTAGGTCAATATACATGTCTTGTTATATGAACTAGAGGAAACTAATGAAATGGACAGGTTTTCATTCAGTGACCAACCTGACCTCATGGAATGCCTGCTGTGGAAAATTAGGAAAGCTAACAATTCAACGGTTGTTGGGTTGTTGTTGTTGTTTTTAAATTTGACTAATTCATGGAGTTGGGGGCATTTTAAACTTGTTCAGTGGAGGTAAAGAAATATTCCATGGCCATGTTACTGAGACAAAGATCTGAGACTTGTTTTGATATAAAAGGTGAAGGATAAAAGTAGGCTCAAGTGAGAAAATTTGCTAGGCAAAATATGCACTGTGTCTGCACCACACAGTAATTTCAACAAGCTTTCCCTTAGAGGCAGCCCAAGGAAAGTTTTTTTTTTTAATGGTGTCTAGATAGAGATATATTGGGTCAAGGACAGCACATTTTGGGTCAAGGACAACACATTTTGCCACCAGCGTATCTGAAAGCAGCTGTTTTGAAGTTTTACAGGCAAATGTAAAGTTGTTTAAGTAATTTCTTTTGCAATATATTCAGAGTCACTCTGTACTAACACAAAATTAGAAACATTTCTGAGGGGAAAAAATGTATAATAATTAAAGTTCAAAACTGATTTTGAGGTACAGACCCACTAGCAGTGCTGTGCTTGTATATATATAATGCACGTTCAAAAGAGCAGCTTTAACAGACTGAATGAAGTTGTGTATGAATAACTCAGATTTATTTATATATAAGTATCAGGTAGCCTTAGAAACTATGAAGAGGAGTCAAAGGTTTGTGGATGTAAACAATCATCGCTTGTTGCTATTTTTCTTGTTATGCGACTTGTGCTCCTACTGTGGAAAGTTCATGGGATATTTTCTTTCTAATCCAACTGAGGACCCTCACATTGCTGTTTTACATGGCTTGAATTCTGACATGCATTCTTTCCTTATTAAGCTCTACAGGGAGAATTTGCAGACACAGGGAAAGGTAGCATAGCTTCCCTTGAAGGGATATTTGTTCTTATTTTTCTTCCTGCTCCTTTTTTTGTCCAGGTTATTGTGGAGAAGGCACCCAAAGCCAGAGTACCCGATCTGGACAAGAGGAAGTACCTTGTCCCATCTGATCTCACAGGTAAACAAGTCACATTTCGTAATCTATTTTAGTATTTAAGGAAGGTTTTTCAACAAGGATAGAGTTGGTGGCCTCCTCTTTCCCTCGGTCTCATTGCCTTTGGGAAAACATTTTGTTATCTTCATAGCACAGCGTGAGAAACTCTGGTGAATGCAGTTTCATGGAAGTTTAATTCAGTGGTTCTCCGCACCTTGGATAACCAGCTGTTCTTGAAAACAACCTTAACAGGTTGTGTGATAGGAATTTTATGGTCTTAGATATATGGTAATGTTCATAAGTGTACCAACTATGCACTTACATAGATCAGCACAGGAAGGCCAAGCTGGAACCATTTTTATTCCTAAACTGACCAAATGTTTTCTCTGCAAGGTCAAAGTGGGAAACCTCCCATTGTCTCTTTCCTCACAAATCCTGTCTTAAAGACACATTTAAGATATGAATAGGGTGTGAGCCTGTGACCTGGCCCAGGAACTAAGTATTTATCACTACAAAAGAATGGCCAGGCTCCCCAGGCAATCCAATCAAGTAACCTGCCAGACAGGAGATAAACAACAATAGGAGAAAAACAACATTCAAATTTCTGTTTTAGACCCCCTTTTCTGTGATATAGGTATGATGTATCTGGGGGGTGGTCTTGATCTACAGGATGGGAATTTCAAAAGTCTTTATAAGGCCTTGTGCGCCATTTTTCTGGGTTCCTCCTCTCTCCTGCGGGTGAGGAGAGCACCCTGTTGCAACAGATCAATAAAGATCAGGCTTACTAGCTGCTTTGCTTCTCAATATTCTCTGGTTGGCCTCTGTTATCTTCTCCTACCAATAGGGAACCTATGTAAGGACTCTATATGGGCTCTTGGATACCCCATAAGGGAAAAGGGCAATTTCTGTTCACAACAGTTGCCAGCGTTCAGATTTCTCAGCTGCTAAGCATCTAGAATAGAGTTTACAGGCCATCCATCTGCTAGTTGTCATCCCCCAATTAGGACCAAAATAACAAAACAAAGCTAACTTGGGGTTACTTTGCCCCCCCCCCCCAGCAGAGAATTGTATCCTGGCCATTTATCCTCTTGCATACCAAGTATTTATTCTTTACTGGTTCTATAAAACAAATCTAAATAAGATTGATCAGTGGGGAAATTGCAGTTCTGAATTTAAATTTCACCATGATGGCACTTATAACTTCCCTAAGTTGTATTATATGGGAACCATATTTTTTTTAAAAAAACCAGCAATTTACATTGTGTGGGTGAAGTTAACAGGAGACACTAGCGGGTGAACTTATCATAAAGACTTGTCATAAAGTCAAAGGATAGTCAGGTCCAAAGATTGCCAAGTCCAACAATTACAATGTATAGTTCCTGTTGGCAATGCCATTTCATACTGATACAGTATCTTTCTTCTGCATCGTCCTATGTCTTAAAAGTGTAACAAATGAACTTGCCTTCTGCATAGTCCTAAGTCTCGAGAGTGTAACAAACATAGCTACTTAGTAACAATAAGGCAGCTGATGATAGACCAGTTCTCAGGATATATACCCTTGGTTCACCCATTGGGCTTCTTCAGCGACAAGGTTTCCAGGAGATTTTCCAGTAGGTTTTTTCAGCCGAAATAGTCCACAGGAGTGCAGAAGTTGCCAGTCAGAGACCTGACTATCCTTGGACTTCACGACAACAAAAACATATAGAAGGTTAATATGATATGTTATTGCCATCAGGAACTGTGCTTTGCAATTTTTTGATATGACGATTAAATTACAGTTTTATTATATATAATGTTATGTTACTTTACAGCCACTTACGGGTACGTTGTGGAATCATTTGCCCAACATGGGTCTTGAACCCACAACCTTGAGATTAAGAGTCTCATTTAGTACTTTTGTATCTTTCCCCTCAGCGATGATCACAAGGCAGCTAGCAATAAGAATTTCAGTAAGAGACTAAAAGTATATATAATAAAACAGGAGGCAGGTAACACAAAATTAGAACAACGTAGCAGGAGGATAGAACAATGGTTTTTTATTTTAAAAAGTTAATGTTTCAGAAGCACTGGGCAAATCAAGTCTTGTTATCACAAAGCATGGGAGTAGATGCCAGATTAATCTTCCGGGAGGAGAGTGTTCCAGAACTGGGGGGGGGGCACAACTGAGAAGGACCCCTCTTGTCACCCTCCACCTCACTTGAGAAGTCTGGGGTAACCAGAATAGGGCCTCCAAGAAAGATCTCCGCATGTGGACGTGTATATGTGGGAAAATGTGGTCCTCAGCTATTTATCTCTGAAACTACATCAGGGGTTAGCAAACTTTTTCAGCGGGGGGCCGGACTATATTTTGAAGGGGGGGGATGAATGAATTCCTATGCCCCACAAATAACCCAGAGTTGCGTTTTAAATACAGTGGTACCTTGGGTTAAGAACTTAATTCATTGCAGATGTCCGTTCTTAACCTGAAGCACCAATTTAGCTAATGGGGCCTCCCGCTGCCGCTGCGCCACTGCCGCATGATTTCGGTTCTCATCCTGAAGCAAAGTTCTTAACCCGAGGTACTATTTCTGGGTTAGTGGAGTCTGTAACCTGAAGCGTCTGTAACCTGAAGCATATGTAACCGGAAGTACCACTGTAAAAGCACACATTCTACTCATGTAAAAACACCAGGCAGGCCCCACAAATAACCCAGAGTTGCATTTTAAATAAAAGCCACACATTCTACTCATGTAAAAACTACGCTGATTCCCGAACAATCCATGGGCTGGATTTAGAAGGCGATTGGGCCGGATCCAGCCCCTGGGCCTTAGTTTGCCTACCCATGCTGTACAGGGTTGTGAAATTTGAGTGATTGCCAATATGGCTTTTTTTTTAAACTCTTCCTCTCCCCACCAACTGTAGTTGGCCAATTCTACTTCTTGATCCGAAAGCGAATCCACCTGAGGCCAGAGGACGCCCTGTTCTTCTTTGTCAACAACACCATTCCTCCCACCAGCGCTACGATGGGCCAGCTGTACGAAGTAAGTAAGAGGCTGTCATTCCATCCTAATGGTGGACTTCCTGGAGCTTAATAATAGCTTGTTGCATGACACATTCTGGTTCTGTGGGCAGTATGGTATGAAAGGCCGAGACCTTGCAAACTTGCAAGAGGCTGCAGGCTCCTCCAAACTGTCTTAGTTCAGAAGATTGTCCCAAGAGTATGGTATGAAGGTACATGAAGCCACCGCCTGGGTAAAACTCAACAGGTCTGGTTAGTTCCTGGCTGGAAAACACACGTACCACACTTTTCTTCCAGGACAGGAGATGTGGGAGGAAACAAATGTAAGAAAATGCAGTAAAATAATTAAATAATGCAACAAGCTCTCCATTAATCTGCAACCCCCACCCAAAAAAAACCCCACCCAAAAAACAAGAAAGAAAATATTCCCTCTGAGAGGAGAATTAGGAAACCTAGTTACTAATTAATTATCTTGCCTGCCTAAAGGACATTTTCTATTATTAACCAAACAGGGAGGTATCATCCTTCAGGGCAAGCTATTAAGGTCATATCCTGGAGATGCTTAGACTAAACTTCTGAATTAATTCCTGGGCTGATAAGTAGCCAAATTCAGCTGAATAGCTTGTGTTGCTCAGAGCTTTCCTTGGAACGCAGTACCATCTGATATCTAGAGTGATGCCGGCCCGTCTATAAGCAATTAAAAGATATTTCAACATCTAGAGAAGGAGTAACTTTGTCAGTGTCAGAGAAATAAAGATGGTGATGATGATTTGTACCCTGCTCATCTGACTGGCTTGACCCAGGCGCTCTGGTGCCCATTAGTGTTCCCAGATGAACATTTAATTTAAAAAACAAACTCGGAGCACTATATTATCGTGTTACCTGTTTGGTGGAAGCTGTATGGAAGTATTTCAAGTTAGAAATCAAGTTACCACATAGGTCATTTATGGAGAAGCGATGTTCTAGAGCAGTAGGGCACAACTCTGCATAGATACAGTAAGCATGGGTGGCGTACTTTGCTTTAATAGAACTCATATTTTGTAAATCTACAATAGGAGGCAGGGAGGGAAAGAGTTGTCCTACATCCACATGTCCATTTCTCTATTGCACGTTGTATTGTTTCATAAGCAAAGGAGCAAGCAGGTCGCCCTGACCTAGCCACTGTGATCCACGCGACGGTCACCTCCAGACTGGATTATTGTAACTCGCTCTACGTGGGGCTGCCCTTGAGACTGACCCAGAAACTCCAGCGGGTGCAGAATGCCGCGGCGAGACTCCTTATGGGGTCTTCGCTGCGAGATCACATTCATCCGGTACTATACCAGCTGCACTGGCTCCCGGTGGAGTACAGGATCAGGTTTAAGGTGCTGGTTTTAACCTTTAAAGCCCTATACGGCCTAGGACCCTCGTGCCTACGGGACCGCCTCTCCTGGTATGCCCCACAGAGAAACCTACGGTCTGCAAATAATAACATCCTCAAGGTCCCAGGCCTCAGAGAGGTTAGGCTGGCCTCAACTAGAGCCAGGGCCTTCTCGGCTGCGGCTCCAATCTGGTGGAATGCTCTGTCACAAGAGACTAGGGCCCTGCGGGACCTGACATCTTTCCGCAGGGCCTGCAAGACAGAGCTGTTCCACCAGGCCTTTGGCCAGGGCGCAGCCTGACTCCCTCCTCTGGCAACCTGCACAGAACTTTGCTTAATCGGTTGCCATCAACTTGATTTTAATTAATTTTTATAATGGAATATTTTTAGAATGTTTGATTATTTGCCTGTTTGATTATTTGATTGTTGTTAGCCGCCCTGAGCCCGGCTTCGGCTGGGGAGGGCGGGATATAAATAAAATTTATTATTATTATTATTATTATTAAAAGAAGTACAAGTCTCCTTTGTGGAAAATAATTTGCAGCGCTTCCATGCCCTGCAAATATTGAGAAGAATCTTATATTTTTCTTGTGCAGTTTAGTTGTTTTATGTGAGCATTTGGAAGAAGACCACGCTGGGAAGGTGCTGCCATTAGAATTCTCATACTAGACAGATAGGGAGATTTATGGTTCCTGGTAGTTTTCTTCCTCTGTTGGGTAAGGATAGATACTCTGGAAATGGAGCAAATACAGGTGAAACTCAGAAAATTAGAATATTGTGGAAAAGTTCATTTATTTCAATAATTCAACTTAAAAGGTGAAACTAATATATGAGATAGACTCATGACATGCAAAGTGAGATATATCAAGCCTTTATTTGTTATAATTGTGATGTTTATGGCATACAGCTGATGAAAACCCCAAATTAACAGTCTCAGAAAATTAGAATATTAAATGAAATCAGCAAAACAAGGACTGCAAATAGAGCAATATTGGACCTCTGAGAAGTAGAAGCATGCACATGTACTCAGTACTTGGTTTGGGCCCCTTTTTTGCTGATTTCATTTAATATTCTAATTTTCTGAGATTGTTAATTTGGGGTTTTCATCAGCTGTACGCCATAAACATTACAATTATAACATATCTCGCTTTGCATGTCATGAGTCTATCTCATATATTAGTTTCACCTTTTAAGTTGAATTACTGAAATAAATGAACTTTTCCACAATATTCTAATTTTCCGAGTTTCACCTGTATTTTTAGCTATTGTATAGATTGGCAGCTATCAACTTTCCTCCTTGAGTTCATCATCTGTTTTAAAAGCTCTTTCTGCTAGTGCCCATATCCTGAGCTCTCTCACTGGTAAAAGAAATAATACTAACTGTGGATTGCAGTATTTTGAATTCCTTCCTACTGCTGTAGATTTAAGCACCTCCTTCAGAAAAGCAACCCAGCTCTGGTTGGCCAGCTCTTCTGTCAGTACAGTATGGCCTTTTCTCTAGCTGCATACATTACACTGCTTTTGCGTGGGCATCTTATAATCCTTGTTAAATGATAACGAAACCATTCTAGCAGGAGTGCTGCAATTTCATCTTACCTGGGTCAGGAGCTAATCAATTTAATTGATCTTTAATTGATCAACATTATTTATTTTATTGGGTTTTATAAACAACTGACCAACATTTTGGGAAGAACCAGCATAGCTGTAGTTTTGTCATTTTGCCTCAAGCTTCAAGCATGATACGCTGGTTCTCATGTAATCTGAAACCAAAGTTAAAAATAAATAATGGTTTACCACAAATGGGCAATGTGCTGGTGCGTGCTGTCTTAAAATGCCACGGTGCTGTTCCACCACTTCTCCTTTTAAGTACACAGGAGGAAACAAACAAGCTTTCTGGTTTAGCGTCATGTGCAAACCACAAAAACAGTAAGCCAGGAACAAATCTTGGCTTCCTTTCATGGTTTGTTTGGAGATAAACAAATCAGACACTGGTCAGTGCTGTGACTTGTTTTCGTCTGGCTGCCGAAAAGGATGAGCCGGGTGAGGAGCAAAGCAGCCGCAATATTAGAGTAGCATGCACCACCACACTGAAAATTTGTTTTAAACCATGGTTTATTTTTAACTATGGTTTAGCATTGCATGTGAACCAGCTCAGTAGAAATCAGTTTCCCACACTTGGGTCTCCAGCTGTTTTTGGACTACAATTCCCACCATCCCCTGACCACTGGTCCTGCTAGCTAGGGATGATGGGAGTTGTAGTCTAATAACAGCTGGAGACCCAAGTTTGGGAAACCCTGGTATAAATGAAGCTTTCCAAACTGGCAACTACAGATGTACCCATCTAGTCAAAGTTGGGAACATTTGTCTTCCGCTGATTTCAAGGGAACATTCTAACTCTCCCCCAATAAACCATGGGACAAAAACAGGAAAGCGTAAACAGCTTGCATTTCAGTCATGAATCCTCCAAGCCAGGGTTTGACTTTGAACAAGTCTCCCAGCCTTTGTTCCCCATCTGAAAATGGGGGTAACATGGAAGGGTTAAAATGTATTGTGATATTTGGGGGGAATAGTCTAAAAAAATATATGATGCAATTTTACTGCTGAAATTTAGCAGGCTGTTTAGCAGAAGACTCTCTGGGAGCAATATGTAAGCTGTTTTGAGTTCTCAAAGGGATATCAATATAAGAACAGGGTAGCCTGACTAAAGAAGTAAAAAGTATTTTCCCCCTTAGGTTTACTACCCTCTTCAGTCAAATTGGGACTTTGTAAATGTTCTTCATAGATACGGTAACCTCTTTAGCTTCTTTCACCACCCCCTCCCCACAAAAAACCCCTTCCTGCCTAGATCTCATTTTTTATTTAAGTTGGTTTTTTTTTAAAAGGTAGGCCTTCAGGTAAGTTGAGTTGTGCACAAAGGCTCGCATTCTTTTCACACCTTTGCATATTTTTGGTGACCTCCCCAATCTCCAAGCAGTGTGAGATTCCAGAGGCTCCAGGCACGCTTACCCAGGGTTTGTGTTTTCCTTTGGGGAATGAAGAACAGCAGAGACTGAGGTGTCTTTATGATAGATGGCTTATTTACACATATCTACAGCATCAGCGGGACGCGGGTGGCGCTGTGGGTTAAACCACAGAGCGTAGGACTTGCCGATCAGAAGGTCGGGGGTTCGAATCCCCGCTACAGGGTGAGCTCCCGTTGCTCTGTCCCTGCTCCTGCCAACCTAGCAGTTCGAAAGCACATCAAAGTGCAAGTAGATAAATAGGTACCGCTCCGGCGGGAAGATAAATGACATTTCCGTGTGCTGCTCTGGTTCGCCAGAAGTGGCTTAGATATGCTGGCCACATGACCTGGAAGCTGTACGCCAGCTCCCTCAGCCAATAAAGCGAGATGAGCACTGCAACCCCAGAGTCGGCCACGACTGGACCTAATAGTCAGGGGTCCTTTTACAGCATCAGCACCCCAAGAGGGTCTTGTTTCTTCCAGAGCCGCAGACTTGGATTCAAACAGAAATCAAACATTGCTCTCAAGCGTTGCTCTGACTCTTTCTCTCTCCAGCTTGCTGCTTTACTTTTGGGTCACATCGCTGCCAAACTGCACTCCAAACTCTGGCTTTGTCTTCTAACTGACCATGAGCTTGGGTGGGTGGGTGTGTCATCCATTTAGTGGCTCACACAGTTCCCCTTTCCTTGGTTCCCATTAATGGCCCATCACGGAGCCTATCTCCCCCAACAGAGGAAGCTAGCCTGGCTTATCTTTAAACAGTTGCTGAATCCAAAGGTTAGAAGGGTCTCTCCACACCCTATCTCCTCCTCCACGCCAAGGAATAACATTGGCTCCCAGCACGTTTCCGAGCACAATTCAAAGTCTTGACAGCAGGGGGAGAACTGGTGGCAGCTGGTGCCCACTAGACCCGATAGGGCTATCAAGAAGTCATAGGGATGTGGCCAATGAGAGCTCACAGGGGCATGGACCGGTTTTGGTTTTCTCCCTACCATCTACCCTTGCAAAGATATTTCAGACATTTAAGCATTGCTGTTTTACAAATAGTTTGCACCTAGGTAAATGGAAAAACATCTTACAGTGGTACCTCGGGTTACATACGCTTCAGGTTACACACTCCGCTAACCCAGAAATACTGCTTCAGGTTAAGAGCTTTGCTTCAGGATAAGAACAGAAATTGGGCTTTTGCGGTGCGGCGGCAGCAGAAAGCCCCATTAGCTGCACATTAAAGTGGTGCTTCAGGTTAAGAACAGTTTCAGGTTAAGAGCAAACCTCCGGAATGAATTAAGTACTTAAACCGAGGTACCACTGTACTTTGGTTCAGAATGTGGGATAACCAGCCTCATTTGACCAGCATGCTTGAGCCTAATTCAAACTGTTGGTGCTGACCTTTAAAGCCCTAAACGGCCTTGGCCCAGTATACCTGAAGGAGCGTCTCCACCCCCAACATTCAGCCCAGACACTGAGGTCCAGCTCTGAGGGCCTTTGGCGGTTCCCTCACTGCAAGAAATGAGGGAATCAGGCAGAGGGCTTTCCCAGTAGTGGCGCCTGCCCTGCGGAACACCCTCCCATCAGATGTCAAGGAAATAATCAACTATCTGACTTTTCTTTAGAAGACATCTGAAGGCAGCCCTGTTTAGGGAAGTTTTTAATGTTTGATGTTTTATTGTGGTTTTTCATATTCTGTTGGGCAGGGTATAAATAAATTATCATTACAGTGGTACCTCGGGTTAAGTACTTAATTCGTTCCGGAGGTCTGTTCTTAACCTGAAACTGTTCTTAACCTGATACACCACTTTAGCTAATAAGGCCTCCTGCTGCTGCCACACCGCCGGAGCATGATTTCTGTTCTCATCCTGAAGCAAAGTTCTTAACCCAAGGTACTATTCTGTAACCTGAAGCGTATGTAACTTGAGGTACCACTGTAAAGTCATACAGTTTTACGGACTCTTCAGGTTACATGTTTTTGGTTGCATACCGCCGGAAACCCGGAAGTACTGGCATGGGTTACTTCTGGGTTTCGCTGCTTGCGCATGCGCAGAAGCGCCAAATCACACCGGCGCAGACGCGGCACTTAAGGATGCGAACACTGCAGGTTGCAGATGTGCCTCCGTCGTGGATTACATCTGCAACCCAAGGTTCCACATTATTATTATTATTATTATTATTAAGATTACAATGATGTTGACTTCTGCTCCCCTCTTTCCTCCCACCCCACATTTTTATTTCCCCAGGATAATCACGAGGAGGATTATTTTCTGTATGTGGCTTACAGTGACGAAAGCGTGTACGGCAAATGAGCCCCACGGCCGCTGTCCTCACAGTTGCGATGGCCTGAAATGACTGTTCTGGGAGGGCGTTTCTGCGTCAGACAGAAGCAAGAAGAGGGAGGAAGAACTGGACAACAAGCCACATAATCTCATGCCATCATTCCTTGCACCTTTATTTTAAATTAATTATTACTGTTGTTTTATTTAATCCGTTGGGGGAAAGAATCGTTGGTGTTCTGCGGCGGTCAGGGCTTTGGGATGGAGAGATCTGTTTGCCCAGTTCCCACCTTCCATTACACTACCTGGCTTTTCCATCAATGCCCAGTGAGAGGAGAGAATGCTATCTAGTGATATTGCCGGAACTGCCAAAGGGAACTGTGGCTCTCCCCGTAGCAACTAATTTTAAATTTGCCTATTTTTTAAAGACGGCAGCCCCCTCTCCTGTGCATGAAGGAGATACTAATTTCTGTTAATTTGCCAGCCTTTTCTGCCCACCCTTTGCCCTCCTTTCCTTGGCCCTGATCCCAGCGGTACGTGTGCACCCCTCTCCCGTCTTCCTCATGCGTATCATCTCTGATTTGAGTTCATCCATCACTCTAGCGGCATGTTAGCCTCCTATAAGCAGAACCATGCAGATGCCATGCAGTATGGAGAAAACCAGCTTCCTAAGCAGTTTGGCTAACTTAAAACAATGACAGCACGTCCCTTTCTTTCACGGTGTTACCAATGAATTGGACCTTGGGCGTCTATCCTATATTGCATTCTGCACGAGTGTTTTGTGATGTTCTGTGTCCTTGCTTGCCAGTGAAAGGCTGTTCTCTGCTAGGTCACCATCCTGATACCTGTCTTGTGTTTCCTTTGCTGCTATCAATTCAATATGGAAAGGGGAAAAAAATATTGGGATTAACCTGCACCCACAGCCTTGCCTCTAAGCATATATTCTGCAGTCCTTTTGTGAAAACAGTTGTTGTTTTTCCTAAGGAGAGCGGCACCACTCTCCCACATCCCTGACAATACCCATCAATATTGAAAAAGAGTTCGCCCAAAGTAGGTATTTATGTTGCGGGGGCCACAGCAGTTTCTTTGTGACAGTAGCATTGGTCTCCCTCTCTCTTTACACTGGTTGCTCCCCGTCGAGAAATCATGGTGAAATGTAGGACGTTTTGCGTTGTGGCTTATCTTTTTCATTGCTCCCAATGTTAGATTTTGTAGTTGTGTAGCAACTGAGCATATTGAGAAGAGAGGCGAAGGATGAACAAAGGACGGCAGCTACATAATCTTAGACTGGAGAAGAAAAATGATTGCCTCTGGAATCCTGAACTCTTTAGGTGACATCTATTCTTGAGAAATGTCTGAGTTTATGGAAACTGGTGACATGCCCACCTCTGCTTCTCTGTTTAACTCCTCCCCCTGCTCATAGCTTTATAGCGTCATTCCTACAAGAGTATCACCAGATGGCAAGGGGCCTAGTGGACCAGAACTCTCTTAGGCAGGGGCCAAGGATTTGAAGGGATGGTGAAGAATTGAAATTGAAATTGCACAGCTGGGGAGCGGAAGTGACACAAATAGCTGGAGGGATACCTGTTCGTTTCGGTGTGTCTTGTCTGGACGCACTCCTTGTGGCAAGACTGGTTCTGCTTAGTATGCCAAGTTCCTTCCAGTACAAATTTCAGTTGACTCCACTTCCGTTTCCTCAGCCTTCCTGTCTTTCAGGATGTCTTCAAGAGTCACATTCCGAATTCTTACAGGTCAGGCAAGTCGGGTGTGAGTCAGGGCATGCCTGCGTGTGTGATTGTGTGCACCAGTGTATTCCCTCCCTCATCTCTGCTTGGGGAAATATAACAGATGTTGAAAGAGACTATGATCTACCCCCTCCCCCCAATGCTGCTGCTGGTCTTTAACCGACGTTCATGGGCTCTCAACATACCCATTTCTTACATATGAAGGATTACGTTTGAAGGTTTTTTATTTAAAACGGATTGTGGCGTTTACTTTTCATTTTCGCTTTTCTCCAGTATGTAAAATGCAGTGTTGATTATACTTTGTCATTAACTCCAACCAGCTTCAGATTCCTGTAAGATAAAATCCATGTCACATCGGCTCAAATCAATAAACACACATTTAAAGATCTGAGAACCAGAGTGGAATGGTAATTTTGTTATGCATTTGACTTAGGTTGGGAACTCTTACTTAAGTGTTAACAGCTTGCCAAAGAACTTTGAATCATTCCGGTTTCAGCTCATGTTTGTGTTCATCTATGGCTGCTGTACAGTGGTACCTCTGGTTGCGAACGGGATCCGTTCCAGAGGCCCATTCGCAACATGAAAAGAGCACAACCCGCAGCGGTGCGTCTGCACGGGTGGCGATTCGCCGCTTCTGCACATGTGTGTGACGTAATTTTGCGTGTCTGCACATGCGCGGGTGGCGAAACCCGGAAGTAACCATTTCCGGTACTTCCGGGTTGCTGCGGGACGTAACCAGAAAGAACGTAACATGAAGCGAACATAATATGAAGTATGACTGTATTTGGGAGCACTGAGAATATCGGTAACAGATATTCTACCCTTGTTTTTGAGGCAGTGTGCTGCTGGGTATCAGTTGCTGGAAGCAGCAGGAGAGGAGAGTGCTTCTGCACTCAGATCTCACTTGCAGGTGTTCTAAAGGCATCTGCTTGTCCACTGGAGAACAGGATGCTTGGCTAGTTGAGCCACTGTTCTGATGGAAAAGGTTCGTCATACATTCTTAAATACTGGAGTACTGCATTTTTATTTGTATCTGATCCTTTCAAAGGCGTGCCAATGGTATTGCTTCATTTTATTCTTGCAGCAATCCTGGAAGGTAGGTTAGGCTAAGGGAGAATGCAGCGTGCTCAGGATCACAAAAGAGTGAGCTTCATGGCCAAGTAAGGATTCGAACTTAGGTCTCCATGGATGAAGACCACCCTCTACGCCACAGTGGCATTTTCAGAAGAACTGGGAAACCAACAGGTAAACTGATAACATTAGAAATCTTTGGCAATTTTTACTAAAGTGCCAGGTTTTTAATGCAAAAACACATTGTTTTCACCAATAGCATATTCTCAGGACACCAGAGATAATAAAAACACTTGAAATAAATATTCTTTCTTCTTCTTTGGCGATCACTCATTGCCGAGTAAGATTGTCTTCCATGAACACGGTTTTAACAATGAGTCCGTAAGTGACTGTGGAGGCCAATTCTGGATCCACACGTCCTTCCACAGTGGGGACATAGGTTTCTGGGCGGGAGTTGATCACGGTGTGGATTTGCCAAGTGTGCCTTCCTCTTAGCACATTTCTCCCTTTTATCCTGAGTTTGAGTGTCTTCAAAGCCCATGACACCTTTGGTAAAGGCTGTTCTCCAATTGGAGCACTCGCAGGCCAGTGTTTCCCAGTTGTGGGGGTTTATACTACATTTTTAAAGATTTGCCTCGAGAGAGTCTTTAAACCTCTTTTGTTGACCACCAGCATTACGCTTTCCATTTTTAAGTTAAGAATAGAGTAGTTGCTTTGCAAGATGATAATCAGGCATCCACACAACATGACCAGTCCAGTGAAATTGATGTTGAAGAATTCTTTCTTCAACACTGGTGATCTTTGCTTCTTCCAGTACACTGGTATTAGGGTGCCTGTCTTCCCAAGTGATATGTAAAATTTTTCTGAGACACTGTTGATGGCATCTTTCGAGGAGTTTGAGATGGCGTTTATAAGTGGTCCATGTTTCACAAGCATACAGTAAGGTTGGTAGTACAATAGCTTTGTAAACAAGCATTTTGGTTTCCCTGAGAATGTCCTGGTCCTCAGACACTCTGCACTTCAATCGAAATACATATGCATACACACACACACTGCTTCCGACTGCAGTATTGCAGATGTGTCCAGGAAATTCCGGGTGTATGGCAACCATACTTTTAATCAGTGTATACATAAATATACAGTGGTACCTCAGGTTACATACGCTTCAGGTTACAGACTCTGCTAACCCAGAAATAGTGCTTCAGGTTAAGAACTTTGCTTCAGGATGAGAACAGAAATCGTGCTCTGGCGGCTCGGCGGCAGTGGGAGGCCCCATTAGCTAAAGTGGTGCTTCAGGTTAAGAACAGACCTCCGGAACGAATTAAGTACTTAACCCGAGGTACCACTGTACATTGATTAAAAGTACGGTTGCCATACGTCCGGAATTTACTGGACACATCTGGAATACTGCAGTCAGAAGCAGTGTCCGGATAGAAATCGCTAAAATGTCTGGGGAAATCATAAGTATGGCAACCCATGTCTGCAGTGTCAGTTTTGGCAATCCATGTGAGATGTAGTGCATATCCTAGATAGTATAGGATCCGGTTGAGTCCGCATTCTGATCTGGGATGGCTTCACAAATATCTGCTCCAAAGAGTGCTCATAATTGTTCCTCATCATCCTGGGGAAAAGTGACTTGAGGGATGCCGCAGGGTTCTGTCCTGGGCCTGTTGGTGTTCAACATCTTTATAAATGACTGGGATGAAGGAATTGAGGGGATGCTCATCAAATTTGCAGATACACCAAATTGGGAGAGGTAGCCACAGAAGGCAGAATTGAGATTCAATATGACCTTAATATATTGGAGAACTGGGCCTAAACTACAAAATGAATTTCAATAGGGTTCAATGTAGGGCTGTAAACTTAGGCAGGAATAACCAGCTGCACAAATATAAGATGGCTTGCCAGTAGTGCATGTGAAAAAAATCTAGGGGCCTTTGTAGACCTCAAGCTTAACATGAGTTAACAGAATAATGCAGCAGCAAAAAAGCTAACGCTAGTCTAGATTGCATCAGCAGAAGTACAGTGGTACCTTGGGTTACAGATGCTTCAGGTTACAGACTCTGCTAACCCAGAAATAGTACCTCAGGTTAAGAACTTTGCTTTAGGATGAGAACAGAAATCGCGCGGCGGCTGTAGCGGCTGCAGGAGGCCCCATTAGCTAAAGTAGTGCTTCAGGTTAAGAACAGTTTCAAGTTAAGAACGGACCTCCGGAACGAATTAAGTTCTTAACCTAAGGTACCACTGTATAGTGTTCAGATCATGACTAGGCAAACTAAGGCCTGGGGGCTGCATCCGGCCCAATCTCCTTCTAAATCCAGCCCACGGACAGTCCAGGAATCAGCGTGTTTTTACATGAGTAGAATGTGTCCTTTTATTTAAAATGCATCTCTGGGTTATTTGTGGGGCATAGGAATTTGTTCTTTTTTTTCTTTTCCAAAATATAGTCCAGCCCCCCACAAGGTCTGAGGGACAGTGGACCAGCCCCCTGCTGAAAAAGTTTGCTGACCCCTGGTCCAGATCAAGGGAACTAAAAGTACTGCTTTATTCCACCTTGGTCAGACCACACCTGGAGTACTGTCCAGTTCTGGGTGCCACAGTTTAAGAAGGATGTAGACAAGCTGGGACGTGTGATGAGGATGGCAACCAAGATGATCAAGGGTCTGGAAACCAAGCCTTATGAAGAATGGTTGAAGCAGCTGGGTATGTTTAGCCTGGAAAAGAAGAGACAGAGGAGAAATGATGGCCATCTTCAAATATTTAAAGGGCTGTCACACGAAGCCAGGTTGTTTACTGCTGCTCTAGAGGCTAAGACCCGAACCAGTGGACCCACATTAAATGAAAGGAGATTCTGAATAAACATCGGGAAGGACTTTCTGACAATATGAGTTGTTCAGCAGTGGAATGGACTCCCTCAGAGGTGGTAAACTCTCTTGGCCTGTCTGAGACCACCTTTTGAAATGGTGGATAGCTTGACTCCTGAATCCACTGTGGATTCCTCAATCCATTGCTTCACGCATACATGGATATCTGCCCTTTTGACAGGTCAGCTTTGGCCATTTAACAGATACTTGTCAAAGCAGTTCAGGTATCAGGAATTTCCTGCTATGTGACCTGAGGGGGTCTCTGAGGCTGACTAGGGGCTAAACATAGCTGCTGAATTGCTCTCTGCTATTTCAAATATGTGGTTTATGCACTTATGTATGTGTGTCACCTTGTGCACTTGTGAACATGGCGTTTTATTTATGACACCTTAGAATTCTTATGACATACTGATCAGCTGACATGACTGGTGGTGTCAGCTGATGGACGGGAGGACAAGGTTTAATCCTGCACTGGCTGTACAGCCCTGTTCCCAGCAGATAACAGCACCACACAGCCTGGGCAGCATGATTTAATCTCTGCTAATCAATTGATAAACAGAAATTAGCTCGCCAAGGAATTTTTTGCCTTTGGTAGTCTCCTTCCACTTTAAAATCATGGGGAATAAGAAATCAAAATGACAAAAGATATAAGGAGAATTGGATATTTTTATTGTGTATATGAAAATGTATTGTAAGCAGATAATTGACCTATTAGGATGGTAATATTCTCAGGAGCATAAGAAATAAGAAGAAATAAGAAATAAGAGTTAACATGAAGGGTTGTGATAGACATTTAAAGGTAAAGGTAAAGGTACCCCTGCCCATACGGGCCAGTCTTGACAGACTCTGGGGTTGGTGCGCCCATCTCACTCTATAGGCCGGGGGCCAGCGCTGTCCGGAGACACTTCCGGGTCACGTGGCCAGCGTGACATCGCTGCTCTGGCGAGCCAGAGCCGCACACGGAAACGCCGTTTACCTTCCCGCTAGAAAGCGGTCCCTATTTATCTACTTGCACCCGGGGGTGCTTTCGAACTGCTAGGTTGGCAGGCGCTGGGACCGAGCAACGGGAGTGCACCCCGCCGCGGGGATTCGAACCGCCGACCTTTCGATCGGCAAGCCCTAGGCGCTGAGGCTTTTACCCACAGCGCCACCCGCGTCCCGTGATAGACGTTTAGGGAAGCTTTTAATATCTGAAGGACTATTGTATTTTAATATTTTGTTGGAAGCCGCCCAGAGTGGCAGGGGAAACACAGCCCGATGCGCGGGGTATAAATATTATTATTATTATTATTATTATTATTATTATTATTATTAAAGGGGTGAACCAAGAAAAATAGGAGATTAAAGGAACCATGTAAAGAGAGGGAAAGAAGTTGGTCAAGGAATGTTTTCTGGATTTCTGTTTTTCAGTTATTTCTAAACCTTCATTTTATTTACTATTTCAGAGATACTTTTCTTTTTGTTTTATTTATGTTTATGGTTTCCCTGCATTGAAATGTATTAGAAACACAAAAAAATCACAGAGAGATTGGACTTCAAAGCGAAGGCAAGAGACTTCTCACCCAGCTTTTTAAAAAGCTTGTTCTCGCTGCAAAATCAAAGGAAGCAAGGGGCAGCTCATAATGTCAAAAGCCTTTGGGAGTCTCTCCCTCCATCTTCTTTTCATTCTAAATAGGTTTTTGTTAAAAAAATATATATTTATTTCCTTTTCAATAACCTTAACACTCAAGGATGAAATAGGGGTTGACCAAATATTCGTTATTAGGAACACCAGAAGTTACAGATTACTGAGAAATGGAGGCACAAGCAGGGATGGGGGAGGACACAACAGCAAAAAAAGGAAAATCAGCTGTTGGAGCCAAAGGCCAGTTTACATGACCTTGTTTTTTTAATCCAAACTTAGACGTAAATTGGAGCCAGCCTCCTGCAACATCTGGGAATTGCTGTTCCTTCGCAGAAAATGGAGAGGAGTGGCAACGCCGATTCTGGGATGAACATTTATTTAGTTATCTCAAATAATTTAATCCAGAACCTGTTCACTTTCTCACTTCTCAGTTTAATATACAATTTGTTGTTGTTTAGTCGTTTAGTCGTGTCCGACTCTTTGTGACCCCATGGACCAGAGCACCCCAGGCACTCCTGTCTTCCACTGCCTCCCGCAGTCTGGTCAGACTCATGCTGGTAGCTTCAAGAACACTGTCCAACCATCTTGTCCTTTGTCGTCCCCTTCTCTTTTCCAGGGAGTCTTCTCTTCTCATGAGGTGGCCAAAATATTGGAGCCTCAGCTTCAGTTAATATACAATAGACAGGACAAAAGTCTTGTAGGTAGTAGATTTCAATCCATTCCTTCGTACTAGCATTGTCCTGAAATCCCCACAAGGTGGCAATATTGCTATAGTCTGAGAATAACAAAGTTCTAAACGCAGGACTCTTCTGCACCACCATTCAAAATCCACATTTTCCAAAACAGTTTCCCCCCCAACTGTAGGCCCTCTACATTTCCATACCAGTTGGTGTGCCCTGTACTCGCATTTGAGAAGAAATATGGAAAGCACATGCGTTCCGCTTGCTTCTCCCTCCCCTGATATATTTTGAGGGCATCATTAGATTGCAGCTACGCTCCGACTAAATTTCATTTCCATGTCTGCTGAACAATGGGTTTCGGCAATCAGCATCATTATCTTGCCCTGCTATCAGCCATGCAATGGTTTGCGCTAAGGACGACTCATAAGGGACGCGGGTGGCGCTGTGGGTTAACCCACAGAGCCTAGGACTTGCTGATCAGAAGGTCGGCAGTTTGAATCCCCGCGACGGGTTGAGCTCCCGTTATTCGGTCCCTGCTCCTGCCAACCTAGCAGTTCAAAAGCACATCAAAGTGCAAGTAGATAAATAGGTACCGCTCTGGCAGGAAGGTAAACAGTGTTTCCGTGTGCTGCTCTGGTTCGCCAGATGTGCTGGCCACATGACCCGAAAGCTGTACGCTGGCTCCCTCGGCCAATAAAGCGAGATGAGCGCCGCAACCCCACAGTCAGCCACAACTGGACCTAATGGTCAGGCGTCCCTTTACCTTTACCTTATGACTCATAAGGATGACTTCATTCCATTCCAGCGCATGATTGGTGCTGGGGTGCAGTGACTACATGCACCCCAGCACCCCAGCTCAGCCAGCCCTGGAGGCGGGGACTCCTGTGCAGGCTGGGATTCCTCAGGTTCAGCCTCTGAATCCGATTCCCAGGCCATCACAGGCTTGCTTGGAGCATACTTGCCAGTGCTCTTCTGCACAGCTCGTCTGCATTCAACCTCCTGTCGTCTCCGTTATTCCTACAGGCAACGGTTAGCAAGAGGGGCTGAAGTAAGTGCTACTTCTAGGATTTGTAAAAATCGGACATCTTAGCTATCAAACTAAGGTTACCAGACGTCCCTGTTTCCCAGGGACAGTCCCCGGATTTACAAATCAGTCCCCTGACAAAATCCATTGAAGCTGAAAAGTGTCCCCGGATTCATTGAAAAAAAATCTGGTAACCTTATATCAAACTGCTGCAAGGTATTTAGAAGAGGAGAAATCCGTAACTTCCAAGTTGCAAAATAATTTTACAATAAAAATATTCTTTATTCAATGTTCCCCTGCAACAGATATTCCTTGAGGCAGATAGCTATCTTTTTGGCTGTGGAATTATGTAAAGTGTCATTGCTAGAGCAGTATAGGAAGGTCCAATGTCAAAATTTCCATAAAAATAAAGGTACAGCAATTTTAACCCTTGGGTATCCCCCCCCCCTTTTGTAGTACTTAGGATGTTATGCAACTTTGCCAGTGCAACATCAGGGGCAAAACTGGCTTTGTTGGAATTACTTGCCAATTAGAGGGATACACTGATGCAAATCTTAAATACAAAGGTGTAAGGAAGTTTGTATGAATCCAGATTATGCCTACAGATGCATCTGATTTTGCCACTAATAGCATAATAGGACTGAAATTGACATGACCGTTTTTTAGTCTCCTACTCTGCCAATGCAGGCCTACAACATTTTATCACAATCACTACAAATTAAGTAATTTCATCCTGGTGTGATTGCATTATTGCTATTCAAAATGTGAAGAATATATTTAAAGTTGCATAATAGCAACGAACGCTGATTATATATTGTTTGGTGAGCTGCTTAGGAAAAAAACCGTCACTCTCAGTTACAACTGTCATTGATTCCCATGATTAATCTGGGTTCAATCTGAATTGCACCTCAGTTTTAAAACTGCTCTGGGTGCAAGGCCTGGAGCAAAGTGCTTCTGAGTTTGTGTATACTGTACCTTCATAATGAGAATAATTTGTCCCCTACAGATTCAGGTGTCAGCTGTCAATATTCTGAGTGAATGATATGCTGTAACTTCTTTAATATCCATATGGTTGGGAATGCAAGGAAACAGAACACATTACAAAGCTTCTCTGACAAAGATTTATTGCTGTCGCATAAAAATGTCACCAAAGTCAGTTGATGGCAAATTACAGGAATACTTGTACAAGCAAATTTGAAACAGCACCTTGATGGAAAAATTAACTAAATGCATTACGTAATCCAAAGACAAAAGAACCTTTCCTCAAACGACATAAGACTTTGCTTTGAAGCAAGGTGTCCCTCCTACGATGGATGCATAAACTTGATATGAGAGAAATGCTAAGAAAAAGCTGCCCTCGTTTTCTCCCCCCGTTTTCTCCCCTGTTAGTTCTTCTTTTGTTAAATGCTGCCATGTATGGGATTCTTCTTTTTAATAATAAATAATAAACAAACCTAGACAGCATCTTAAAAAGCAGAGACATCACCTTGCCAACAAAAGTCTGTATAGTTAAAGCTATGGTTTTCCCAGTAGTGATGTATGGAAGTGAGAGCTGGACCATAAAGAAGGCTGATCGCCGAAGAATTGATGCTTTTGAATTACAGTGCTGGAGAAGACTCTTGAGAGTCCCATGGACTGCAAGAAGATCAAACCTCTCCATTCTGAAGGAAATAAGCCCTGAGTGCTCACTGGAAGGACAGATCCTGAAGCTGAAGCTCCAATACTTTGGCCACCTCATGAGAAGAGAAGACCCCCTGGAAAAGACCCTGATGTTGGGAAAGATAGAGGGCACAAGGAGAAGGGGACGGCAGAGGACGAGATGGTTGGACATTGTTCTTGAAGCTACCAGTATGAGTTTGACCAAACTGTGGGAGGCAGTGGAAGACAGGAGTGCCTGGCGTGCTCTGGTCCATGGGGTCAAGAAGAGTCGGACATGACTAAACGACTAAACAACAACAACAACAACACCAATAATAATAAATATGATTTTAAGGAAATTACAGCTGAGTTGTTCCAGCATGAGTTTTGAGACCCCGATAGACTAAAATCTCCCGTGGAAGAATTAATGAAAGATATGCAGGAAAACCAAGTGGCCTCAAAGTTCTCTGACTTTAGTTTGCCCTTTTGAAAGCTTGCCTTATGTATCAGTTTTCTGGAAAGGGCAATTTGCCAAATACAATTATATGATACAGTAAGAGTGAAGCCCAATGAAGTTTTCCAACCTGCAGCCACTAACAGCATAGCAGCAGCTGGAAGAGCAGGTATGATCATTTGGGACCAGTCTGTACAGGGAGTAGTGCCAATAACATTTTACCCTAACCCTGATATTTTGGGAGAAGCCCTTTAATAACAAAATATAAACAACAATATAGTAAAGGGGCTTTGGAAGCCTCCTGCTCAAGTGGTGATCACATAGGCACAATGCCACCAGATTTGAACTGATTCCCCAGGATCTACTTCCTATTCTGGATTTAGACCACTAAAGGACATTGGTGAACATATGACAAATTGCTGAGACCAGCCCTTTTCTGTAATCTGTCTGCTGTAAATATTTATTCTCAAAAAGGATAAAGGATCTATGTGTGCTCAGTTACTTTAAACGTATAGAACCCCTGACAGTTAAGTCCAGTCACGAACGACTCTGGGGTTGCGGTGCTCATCTTGCTTTACTGGCCGAGGGAGCCGATGTTTGTCTGCAGAGAGTTTTTCCGGGTCATGTGGCCAGCATGACTAAGCCGCTTCTAGCAAAACCAGAGCAGCACACAGAAATGCTGTTTACCTTCCCACCGGAGCGGTACCTATTTATCTACTTGCACTGTCATGCTTTTGAACTGCTAGGTTGGCAGGAGCAGGGACTAAGCAACGGGAGCTCACCCCACTGCAGGGATTCGAACCGCCTGCCTTCTGATCGGCAAGTCCTAGGCTCTGTGGTTTAACCCAGCGCCACCCGCGTCCCTCTCAGTTACCTTACCCGCCCTCAAACAAGTCATTGGCTCTCATGATCACATTTTCTTCCCAAAGCTTAAAATTCTCAGGCAGGCAGAGAGGGGAAGGTTGTGGCTCTGCACAACCTTCTCCAGATAATTACTGCAGATTTTGCAGAGTTGGAAGGTACCCTGAGGATCATCTAGTCCAACCCCCTGCAATGCAGGAATATCCAGCTGTCCCGTATGGGGATTGAACCTGCAACCTCAGCATGATCAGCACCAAGCTCTAACCAACTGAGCTATCCAGGATCAGATGGTGTGAATGTGAACATTCTGCAGCTACATAGAGGAAAGTAAGCAAAAAGGCAAAGCCTGTAATATTGGGGTGTCATATGACACTTTGTGGTCATTTTCAATTATTGGCAGCAGCTGACATAGCTGACAAGCCTCCCCAAAGTGACTGAGGTTGGGCGCACCTAGCCCCCTTCTCTGGGTTTTTTTTCTATATAAAGCTATCTCCCCCAATCTTGCTTGCTTCCCCCTACACAACAGATGCCCTGTGCAAATTTTTGCTAGTAATTCATAGTAATGTCTATTTACGTCAGCTAATTGTGATACGCTGTTACCCACTTCAACTATCTCTAGTTCAGTTCCTTTACCCTGAAGCACTTTGTATATTTTTGTACCCCCTGTAACTCTGCTGCCCTTGCAGATAGCCAATTTCAGCCAGTATTTGCTGGTCTGTTCTCAACATTTACATGTTGTACTAGCTGCCTGTTATGTATATATAAGATAAATTTTGATGATATGCGAAGTAGCCGAGTAGCTTACAGCTAGGAAGCTAAATAACTCTTCTAGATGATTGATAGCTGCTTTGTAAAGACGACTCTTTATCTTCCAAATAACTTTACTTTCATAAACATATAACAGAGAAGAATATATTTACAATATCATGCTTATTCAAACATGGGTACGTTCTTACTTGAGTTGGAGATTGAAATCTTCTTACTTAGACTTATAAACAAAACTGTGTTGAGACTTTTGCGCCAGAGTTTTACCTCACTCAGGCATTTCTTGTGATTTATTTTTTTTTACTTTCACCTCAGCAGTATTCTCTTTGTTACAAAGAGCTCTTGAACTATCAACGTTTAACATGTTTTTCTCTTCTAACGATTTCTACCAGTTTTCCTTGCTCTCTGGTCTTGGCTTTAAAGGCAAGAATTACATCTGATTTGTTCATTAGTAAGTAAATCCTGACATACAAGATACAGCGTAAGCATACAGGAAGCAAGAGGGTTTTAAAAGAATTAGTAAGAAAGAGATTGGAGCTAGATGTCATATAAGCTAGATGTCATATAAAATCTAAATGATGCAGCTTTTGTGTATTTTTTTTTAAAAAACGATTTTTAAAACCTTTAGCAATTTTTTTCCAATTGCTTACTTATTTTGCAGTATTAAGAGACCCAACAATAGATGAATAAAGGATGCATCCCACATTTTATTTCTGTGATCACAGGAGCATGATAAGAAAGGCCTATTTTAGATTGCAGCAAGTAATGTTAAGAAATCAATAGATATTTCTGGTATATGTACAGTCATACTCTCTCATTAAATTCCTCTCTGAATCAAAACCATACCTATAAAGCCTCTAAATTCAGAGGTATGGTAGAAAATGTTAGCAATTTCAGAGTCAAATGTACATGGAGGAATGAGGCTGGGCTTTCTAGGGCACAGTCAAGTCTCAAGAAATTACTGATAAAATCAATTGTAACTAGAGATAGCTTCAGCTTCATATGGAAGAATTGGCTGAACACAGGGATGATGTGTTCATATACCCTTCAACATTTCTCAGATGAAATTAGGGACGTTCCATTCCGTAATGACAATTTTACTATTTATACCCCACACATCTGACTGGGTTGCCCCATCCACTCTGGGCAGCTTCCAACATATATAAGAACATAATAATAATAATAATAATAATAATAATAATAATAATAATAATAAATTTTATTTATATCCTGCCCTCCCCAGCCAAAGCCGGGCTCAGGGCGGCTGACAACAATAAAACATTAAACATTTTTTTAAACTTCAGACGGCTCGGAGGGTCGGATAACTCCTTACCCTCCAACAGTTCTCCAATGCAAATAGGGACATCCTAAGGAAAAGCGGGACATTCCAGGATCAAATCAGAAACCAGGATGGCTTCTCTAAATCAGCAACGTCCCTGGAAAATAGGGACCCTTGGAGAGTCTGTGTTCATAATTTTGAACCAAAATTTAAAATAGTGTACACATGGTAGGTTACAGGCTTGTCCTTACCATTATTCACAACGTGACAAGAGAATCAATCATCTGTGTGGTGAATCACCTATATATTTGATGTGCCTAATTCCTTCATTCCTTTCACAGCCTGCCCGCTTTTGAACATCAATGCAGCAATATTCTTACTATACCGTGAAAGTAATTTATTTTATTTCCCCCCAAAAAATGTATTAGATTTTTCACAATTATAACAAATACTACATAGAGAAAAGAAAAAACAAACAACAAGATAACACACAGACTAAAAGTAAAATAAATTTTTAACACATATCTCTTGTAAAACCCAATTTATCTTACATTGTTAATTGACTTCCTCGAATCCCTCCCTTCTGAATTACATTGTATCTGCATATAACAGCTCTCCAATATCATTCTTCTACTAACATTTTCCCTAGCAATTAACTATCGTCTTCTCTTTTCTTAATATTCTAAATCCAACTTACTTACAATTAAGTCTTATTTTAATCCTAGGCCTGTTTGGTGCTTTCAAGTATCTTCTAATTAGTTATATTAGAGTATTTAGTTAAATAGTCTTTACATTTCTTCCAGTCTTCTTGATATTCCTCTTCCTTCTGGTCGCGGATTCTTCCAGTCAGGTCGGCTAGCTCCACAAAGTCCAACATCTTCATCTGCCATTTTTCCACTGTTGGAATTTCTTGTGATTTCCATTTTTTAGCTAACAGCAGTCTTGCCGCTGTTGTTGTTCTTTAGTTGTTTAGTCGTGTCCGACTCTTCGTGACCCCATGGACCAGAGCGCACCAGGTACTCCTGTCTTCCACTGCCTCCCGCAGTTTGGTCAAACTCATGCTGGTAGCTTCGAGAACACTGTCCCACCATCTCGTCCTCTGTCATCTGCTTCTCCTTGTGCCCTCCATCTTTCCCAACATCAGGGTCTTTTCCAGGGAGTCTTCTCTTCTCATGAGGTGGCCAAAGTATTGGAGCCTCAGCTTCAGGATCTGTCCTTCCAGTGAGCACTCAGGGCTGATTTCCTTCAGAATGGATAGGTTTGATCTTCTTGCAGTCCATGGGACTCTCAAGAGTCTCCTCCAGCACCAAAATTCAAAAGCATCAATTCTTTGGCGATCAGCCTTCTTTATGGTCCAGCTCTACGGACCTTTGTTGCTTGCCACTGTAGTGGCATACAAAAATAGTCTAACATCTTTTTTGGGCAATGCCATTCCTACCATGAAAGTAATTTAATGTTTTTTTCCGTCAGTGTTCTGGGGGTTCTCCCAACACCCCAAACTAATTTCATGGCATGGAGGGGTGCACAGGAGGAGGAGGAGGAGGGGAGGATCCCTGTTGCACAAGCAGACGTCCTTCCGATGAATCTCACCCAATATGTGCAGCAGAGGGCACTCACAGGTCAAAGTTCCATAATACATACAGAATTTCTGACTTTTAAGCTCTGCTCACTAACCTTCAGGTTTTATCATGAGGGAAATTTGAATTGTCCATGATGTTGGGTAAAATAACACAGTAAAATAAAAACAAAACACATACCACAGAGAGATGCCTCTCTTAACATTAGCTGTGTTAATTAATACGGAGCTGCTGTAGGAAGAGCAGAAATCTCTTCCTGCTTACATGCAGGTGTCCCTATTTTTCAGGGACAGTCCTGGAGTTACAGAAGCCATTCTGGTTTCTAATTTGATCTCAGAATGTCCCCGCTTTAGGACATCCCTATTTTCATCGGAGAAATGCTGGAGGGTATGGAGTTATGTGACCCCCCAAGCCAAAGAGATAAGTTAACTATACAACCATTAGAAGGCATGTGAGAGTAGCCCTGCTGAGGGAAGTTTTTCAATACATGATGCTTTTATGTTTTTATATATGATGGAAGACACCCATCATTTACATAGACATCCCTATTTTCATTGGAGGGATGCGGGTGGCACTGTGGGTTAAACCACAGAGCCTAGGACTTGCCGATCAGAAGGTCGGCGGTTTGAATCCCCGCAACGGGGTGAGCTCCCGTTGCTCGATTCCAGCTTCTGCCAACCTAGCAGTTTGTAAGCACGTCAAAAGTGCAAGTAGATAAATAGGTACCGCTCCAGCGGGAAAGTAAACGGCGTTTCCGTGCGCTGCTCTGGTTCGCCAGAAGCGGCTTAGTCATGCTGGCCACATGACCCGGAAGCTGTACACCGGCTCCCTTGGCCAATAAAGCGAGATGAGCGCTGCAACCCCAGAGTCGTCTGCGACTGGACCTAACGGTCAGGGATCCCTTTACCCTTACCTATTTTCATTGGAGAAATGTTGGAGGGCATAATAGTGACCTGGCATTAACTAGCAGCAGGTACAGCCTGAAGGCAGTGGTGGAGGAAGGGATGTGTGGTGGGGGCGGGTCACCCTGGGTGCCACCACCGCCCCGGGTGACAAAATGCCGAGTGGCACTCACCACGGGGCCTGCAGAGCACCCAAGCCACACGTCTTTCCTGGGAGTGACACGGTGGCTTGGGTGCCCTCAGGCTCCGCGCTGCCCCAAATGGTCTGCCTGCCACTTCCCCCTCAGCTGTAGGGCAGCTGAGTGGGAGGAGGCAGGCATCATCATCATCATCATCATCATCATCATCATTTATTATTTATACCCCGCCCATCTGGCTGGGTTTCCCCAGCCACTCTGGGCGGCTTCCAACAAAACACTAAAATACAATAACCTATTAAACATTAAAAGCTTCCCTAAACAGGGCTGCCTTCAGATGTCTTCTAAAAGTTTGGTAGTTATTTTTCTCTTTGACATCTGGTGGGAGGGCGTTCCACAGGGCAGGTGCCACTACCGAGAAGGCTCTCTGCCTGGTTCCCTGTAACTTGGCTTCTCGCAGCGAGGGAACCGCCAGAAGGCCCTCGGAGCTGGACCTCAGTGTCCGGGCAGAACAATGGAGGTGGAGACACTCCTTCAGGTATACTGGACCGAGGTAGATCACTCGGAGGCCCTGTGAGGTGTCCTGCCCCTGCTGGCCCCACCCCTGGGTGCAGGGAACACGCATCACCCCAGGCGCCCAATCGGCTTGCTCCGCCGCTGCCTGAAGGGGACTGTAGACAAGACCCCAGAAGCATTGAGTCTGAAAATGGAGTGGAGCTGAAAGCACCCAGCACTGTCTTGACCGCATCCTCTTTACACACAGAGCAGGACTTATACAGAATGCCCAAGGCTTCTAGTGACTGCCACTCACTCACTCAGACCTATTCAGTTGGCCAAATGGTAGGCAAAAGTGCCAGGTGACTGTTTCAGGTGACAGACACATGAAACCGAGACGCTTGCGTTAAAATCCTTGAGCAGCCATCAAGGTCACTGGGTGCTCTTGGGACAACCTCTCTCATTTATGCAACCTCACAGTTATGAAAATTTGTTTTTAATAATAATAATAACAACAACAATAACAATAAATGCTTTTATTTATACCCCACCCTCCCCAGCCAAGACTGGGCTCAGGGAAGCTAACACCCGATACAAAAACAAATTGATTGAAATACAACTTAAAAACATGATTAAAATACAATATTAAAACATTAAAATACAGCCTCATTTCAATGGAAACTCAAATCAAAAACTTTTTGGAGGGGATGAAAATGTCATGTCTTCACCAAGGCTAACTTTCCAGACTGGTCTGGAAAGTTTTAAAGGGTATCTCCCACCCATACCTCCACCCACTCCTTGAAGGGCACCGGGACAAAACCTGATAAAATAATTAAGGCAGTAGGAACTCAGAAAAACAGCAGCAAGCAATAGCGGTGTCAAATCCCTTCCAGGTGACTAGGAGCAAAGCTAACTTGGCATCAAGTCAGCTTGGATAGCTCAGTTGGTTAGAGCATGGTGTTGTTAATGCCAAGGGTGAAGGTTTGATCCCCGTATGGGACAGCTGCGTATTCCTGCATTGCAGGGGGTTGGAGTAGATGATCCTCAAGACCCCTTCAAACTCTATGATTCTATAGTGTGTGATGGGGGCACATCTCTTGCGTAAGCAGCAGGGCAGACTCAACATCCTTTGCTGGAGACCCATTTGAAATTTGATGTGTGCATGGCAAAGCGGGTTCTCCTTCAGGGAGAGCACGTGTTGCGGTGGGAGCAACCATGACATCCCCTGTTGGTGGGCGGGTTAGTTTGGATGGCCACGGATTTGATTGGGTACCTCCAATGTTGCTGGGGAAAATTGATTGTTGCAATTTTATTTGATTGATGGGGGTGTTATATAGGTCCCTGTGTGCAGTGTTGAGCTTCTTCTTTTTGCTGCGCACCTTAGATTGCCCGCCCACCCTCCCTTTATTTAGGGTTTGTTTGCGCTGACCTTGCTATGCCTGTCATGGGGTCGTCTGCTTTGGAGCAGGGGCCTGGTAGGAATTTTACCATTTGGCTGATTGGCTGGGGCCATTTGGGTTTTGCCTACTGCGTAGCAAATCGTCACAACTTGTAAGTTGCGGTTAGGCATTGGTTAATTTTTTGGTTGGTGGAGGGGATGTGGTTGGCTGTGCCTGCCCCTCCAATGCTGCTGCTGCAAGGGTATTCCGTTAAAGGAATCCAGGGGTTCAACATGCTTTTGTCCGAATCCCTGGCAAAGGGCTAGGGCCACGCAAGAGCCCCTGGGAGTATTTGGGGAGGTGTGAGAGCCTGGCACCCATGTTTATTCTCCTCCCAAAATTGTTTACCCTTACTGACTTCCGCATGGGTGTGGTTGTCAGTTCTGTTCCTACCTCCAAGTGGGTACAGGTAGTCGCTAACCAATGCCTAAGCAACCACTCACATATTGTAATTCAATAAAGTTGTGGCCAAAATTATGCCAAAAACCAAAACAAAAATGATGTGTGAACCGTGTTTTTATTCAGGGGTGTCTTGGGGGTCCTCAACACGCAACTCAGCTGGGATCTCTTACGGTGTGCTGAGACTTAGGTTTGCCCAGAGAGTGCAAGGTAAGATGACTGACCACCAGCCAGTTTGAGAGCTTTCTGTATCTACTAATGCACGATCCAGTTCATAGTATGATTTGCCCCACCCACAACCCAAATGTGTTTGGAATTTCACTATTGCCAACAACCCTCATACTTATGTAATAGTCTGATTTGGGAGTTAGTCATCAGCATTCTTGTTTTTCATATGCTGCATTTTGGATTTAACAAAAATATATTTAAAATGTTTAATGTTTTACTTAGAGAGAATATTTTTATTTTGCTTTACTTTGTACAACTCTAGGTGGCCCTAATGCAGTGGTATTTGGTAACAATCCACCAACTACCAGTTTTAGGTGTAGGATTGGTATAAAAGCACAAAAGCTGTAATATAATTTGTGGGTGCCAGTGGCGTAGCGTGGGGGGTGCAGGGGGGGCCGGCCGCACCGGGCGCAACATCTGGGGTTAGGGCAAATCCATGGGTTAGGGGGCGCAAATCCACAGGTTAGGGGGCGCAAATCCATGGGTTAGGGGGCGCAAATTACTTGCCTTGCCCCGGGTGCTGACAACCCACGCTACGCCACTGGTGGGTGCTAGAGACAGACGTCACCAGTGGCACAGATTTCTGGGGATCACACCAGTACTACTGCCTTTAAAGCAGGTCTCCATTCTTGACCGTTGCCCTGGTCAAAATGCGAGTGATTAATCATTGAAAGGAAATATGCTCTTGAACAGATCCTGTTCATTTTTCAATGAGTCTTCTGCAAAAATATTTCCTGATGGATCGTTCATTAGTGTTAGGAAGGGTTATCATGTGGATTTCCTGTCCCGTATATTAAAATGCCTGGCACCAACAGTTAGAACATTTGCCTGGCTGAAGTTCTTTTGAGATGAAATGCACTGCCCCCCCCAAAAAATATTTTAAAATATAGCTTAACATTAAATAGATTTGGTGATTTTTGTTTTTTTAAAAGGAACTCACTTCCTTTGTGGAAGTGGATAATTCCTGCACAGCTTGGATTTCCCAGCTAGCAGAAATGTAGCATGAAAGGATTACAAATTACCTAAGACTCTGTTTCTGGGTCAGTCTCTGAGTCTTTGCAGGCAGAAGCTAGAAACTTGGGAATTGTGATTACGGTTCCCAGTTAGGTTCCCAGTTAGGGACGCGGGTGGCGCTGTGGGTAAAAGCCTCAGCGCCTAGGGCATGCCGATCGAAAGGTCGGCGGTTCGAATCCCCGCGGCGGGGTGCGCTCCCGCTGCTCGGTCCCAGCGCCTGCCAACCTAGCAGTTCGAAAGCACCCCCGGGTACAAGTAGATAAATAGGGACCGCTTACCAGCGGGAAGGTAAACGGCGTTTCCGTGTGCTGCGCTGGCTCGCCAGATGCAGCTTTGTCACACTGGCCACGTGACCCGGAAGTGTCTCTGGACAGCGCTGGCCCCCGGCCTCTTGAGTGAGATGGGCGCACAATCCCAGAGTCTGTCAAGACTGGCCCATACGGGCAGGGGTACCTTTACCTTTACCTCCCAGTTATATTGAAGTGTTGTGGGTCTCAAGGAGTTAACCCTCTGTGCTAAGTGGAAATGCTGATTCAGCAGCATGTGATGAGTCAGCATCACAAGACATGGGGAGTTGCTTAATAGGTCTATAGCTGATTCCTGGATGGAAGAAGGCTGCTTTAGGATGATGCAAGACTGCAACTGGAATGAAGTCCTGCTTAAAATACAACTTCACTCCTGAGTGCTTCACGTGGGGCTTCTGTATATTGTGATAGGAATTTTGAGGTCTTAGATATATGGTAATGTTCATAAGCGTACCAACCAAGCACGTACATAGATCAGCACAGGAAGATCGACCTGGAACCATTTTGATTCCTAAACTGAGCAAATGTTTTCTCTGCAAGGTCAAAGTGGGAAACCTCCCCATTGTCTCTTTCCTCACAAATCCTGTCTTAAGGGCACATTTAAGATATGAATAGGGTGTGAGCCTGTAACTTGGCCCAGGAACTAAGTATTTATCATTACAAAAGACTAGCCAGGCTCCCCAGGAGATCCAATCAAGTAACCTGCCAGACAGGAGATAAACAATGACAGGAGAATAACAACATTCAAATATCTGTTTTAGACCGCCTTTTCTGTGATGTAGGTATGATGTACCTGGGGGGTGGTCTTAGGTTACACCCCTTCTGTGATGTATGTATGATGTTTCTGGGGGTGGTCTTGATCTATAGGGTGGCAATTTCAAAAGTCTTTATAAGGCCTTGCGCACCATTTTTCTGGGTTCCTCCTCTCTCCTGCGGGTGAGGGGAGCGCCCTGCTGCAACAGATCAATAAAGATCAAGCTTACTAGCTGCTTTGCTTCTCAATATTCTCTGGTTGGCGTCTGTTATCTTCTCCTACCAATAGGGAACCTATGTAAGGACTCTATATGGGCTCTTGGATAAGGGAAAAGGGCAATTTTTGTTTACAACAATATCACAACAAGTTACGCATCACATGATAATTCTTTGTCAAGCCCAAATGCCTTCTGCGACCAAAGCCTTTTGCCAGCTTCATCAGGTTCACCAGCCATGGCCGTTCCTGGACAGGACTAGCTCTGACCACTGCAGTCCATGGGCTGGTAACTTGCAGGCTGGATTACTGCAATGAGTTCTATGTGTCTGCCCTTCAGATTAGTCCAGAAACTGCAGCTGGTGCAGGATGCAGTGGCCAGACTGCTGAGTAGGGCATCTGGCCTGGAACATGTGGTGCCATTGTTGAAACAGCTGCACTGGCTGCTCATCTGAGCCAGATTCGAGGTCCCTGTATTAATTTGCGAAGTCCTGAACCATTTAGGTACAAGGTGCCTTAGGGATGGAATGCGGGTGGCGCTGTGGGTTACACCACAGAGCCTAGGACTTGCTGATCAGAAGGTCGGCGGTTTGAATCCCCGTGATGGGGTGAGCTCCCGTTGCTCGGTCCCAGCTCCTGCCAACCTAGCAGTTCGAAAGCACGTCAAAGTGCAAGTAGATAAATAGGTACCGCTCCAGCAGGAAGGTAAACGGCATTTCCGTGCGCTGCTCTGGTTCACCAGAAGTGGCTTAGTCATGCTGGCCACATGACCCGGAAGCTGTATGTCGGCTCCCTCAGCCAATAAAGTGAGATGAGCGCCGCAACCCCAGAGTCGGTCACGACTGGACCTAATAGTCAGGAGTCCCTTTACCTTTACCTTAGGGATCTCCTGAACCCTTATATCCCATCTTGATCTCTGAGATCATCTGCGGGAGTGTCGTTCGTTGTTCCCCGAGTTTATGAGGCTCAGTTGATTTGAATCTTTCCCAAATCTTTAATATCAAATAAATTCAGCAGCAGCAGTGTGGTCAAGTTCCAATAGTCCTCAAATTTTATAAGGATCATAAAAACAAATGAGTGCAAATGCAAATTAGAGTACACTAATTGTCACATTTCCTTGAAGTGACCAACTTGCATTAGACTTAATTATGTCCTTTCACCAGAAAAAAAAGGCTGCGAAGGCTGTATGCGTATTTTCCCTCGATTGCCTGGAATTTATTCCCTGTGACCCTCTAAGCTTTTGAAAGTTTCCATGGCAACAGCTTTTTGCAAACATTTAAATGGCTACAGACGGAAGCCCTCCCATCCTTGCCCAAGCATAATTCCTTAGGGCCAGTACAAATGTGTTGGGCTCAAGTTATCTCCATGGTCCAGGCCCATCTAGATGGGTGATGCTCTGCAGTCCTAATGAGATGGTGGTTTTGGGAGGAGGGGAACATTCTGGGACAAGGTAGACATGTACAGAACAAGATGGAACCAGACTGTTGGCGCTTAAGACCAAAAATGTGGCAGAGCAGCTTTTAAACTGATTGAGGGTCCAGTTTGGAACAAATCTCCCCCTGGGATGAGGATAATACAATCAACAAAAAATTTAAATAGGCTAGGTGAAATGAACCTAAGCGTTGCGAGTGCAGGGGCCCAGGATAATTCAGAGAGGTTAAGGCACTAATAATAATAATAATAATAATAATAATAATAATAATAATAACAATAATAATAATTTATTTATACTCTGGGCAGCTCCCAACAGAATATTAAAATAAATACTTGTGATATAAGGTACTTTAAATGAATGTTATTTGCTAATGCTGAACAAATATAAAGCAGGTATTTAATTTTATTTGTTGATAATGATGTATTAAAATTGAAAAATAATAAAAACTAGATAATTAAAACTAATTATACCTGTGTGTAGAAATGTATTAAAATTGGAAATAATGATTGCTAACAACACTGAGAAGGAGGAAAGAAACCAGGGCAGTGGGGACTGAACTGAAGTTCCGGGCAGAAAGTGTAGGTGAGTCTGTTTTCCTGGAAACAAACAGTAGACACCCCCCCTGCTCCCCTCACACCAATTGAAAGCATGTAGAGGGGAAATCATCACCAACTCCAACATGGCATACTTTATGGGTCTAACATTGGGAACCCAGCAGATCCAAAGTCATCTCAGATCTGCCCCTAAAATGCTCTGCTTCAAGACTTTGGTGGAATCTACACACATAAAATAAAACCCCCTGTGAAAATGCTTTTTTTAAAAAAAAGTTTTGAAAAACACATTGCATTTGGCATAGCTCACTGTCGCCATCTAGCGTCACATTTGCATATCGTACTTTACAACACATTTAAAATGTTTTATTTGCAGCTCCCATCACCTCCTGGCAAATAGAAGGGGAAGAAATGGAGGCAGTGAGAGATTTTACTTTCTTGGGTTCCATGATCACTGCAGATGGTGACAGCAGTCACGAAATTAAAAGACACCTGCTTCTTGGGAGGAAAGCAATGACAAACGTAGACAGCATCTTAAAAAGCAGAGACATCACCTTGCCGACAAAGGTCCGTATAGTTAAAGCTATGGTTTTCCCAATAGTGATGTATGGAAGTGAGAGCTGGACCATAAAGAAGGCTGATCGCTGAAGAATTGATGCTTTTGAATTATGGTGCTGGAGGAGACTCTCGCCCCCCCTTTCAAATCCTTTATTATTTTATTCACATAATATACATTCTTTACAGCAAACAACTCCAAAATAAGCAGACAACTCCAAAAGGAGGAAACGCTTGAGAGTCCCATGGACTGTAAGAAGATCAAACCTATCCATTCTGAAGGAAATCAGCCCTGAGTGCTAAATGGAAGGACAGATTGTGAAGCTGAGGCTCCAGTACTTTGGCCACCTCTTGAGAAGAGAAGACTCCCTGGAAAAGACCCTGATGTTGGGAAAGATGGGGGGCACAAGGAGAAGGGGACGACAGAGGACGAGATGGTTGGACAGTGTTCTCAAAGCTACCAGCATGAGTTTGACCAAACTGCGGGAGGCAGTGGAAGACAGGAGTGCCTGGCATGCTCTGGTCCATGGGGCACGAAGAGTCGGACACGACTAAACGACTAAACAACAACAACAGCTGAGTCCCTAGCACTGTCTGTTGATCTGCAGCCACAGTGCTATATGAAGCCATACCTGGATTTTCCATTGTGGATGCAAACACACACACACACACACACATGGCAGAGCTCACTTACTCCAGCCAACAATAATTTCTGCCTTCTCCCAGCAGATCTACAGGATCGGATTGACAGCCACCAAATGTCGAAGCATATCGCAATTTGAAGCTATATAGCAAGCTTATAGAATTTCCACAGCAGTAATTCATGTTGAGATATTCTATCATTACACGACTGTATCTGCTCACTTTCACCACATGTATTGGATATATACCCGGAAGGAAATAGATTTTATATAAACTTTAAAAATTAGACAAAATTAACTTTCCACAGGCATTGGAGAATAACAGAGCAATGCACAGTGCTGAATCATTTGTATGGGCAGCCTGGAGAGAAAACAATGATTGCGTGAGAATGCTAATTCCATCCATCTGAAGCTAACATTTAATTCTGCATCCACATAATGGAGGCTTCATTATGTTAAAGAACAAAAATAAAAACTGAAATTCTGCTCAGTTTAATCACATAGTCTTTGTGTGTTGGAAAGTCAATAAAGCAATAGATTTTCCATGCCTTTTATTGGGCGAGGGGAGGGGAAGAAACAATAATTTGCAACAGGCTAAACTAGCACTGACATGGGAGGCACATAAAGTGTCTCCTAATTTTGTAAAAACATTAATAACAAGGCAGGCTGCAAGGGAAGTGAGTTTAATCATTTCATTTCCTAGCAATTCATTTTTTCTGATTAAATCACTCCTCAACTATTTTGCCACCCACATACTGGATTAAACTTGTGTGCATTTACCGTATTTTTTGCTCTATAAGACTCACTTTTTCCCTCCTAAAAAGTAAGGGGAAATGTGTGCGCGTCTTATGGAGCGAATGCAGGCTGCGCAGCTATCCCAGAAGCCAGAACAGCTGCAGCTGCTATCCCTCTTGCTGTTCTGGCTTCTGAGATTCAGAATATTTTTTTCTTGTTTTCCTCCTCCAAAAACTAGGTGCGTCTTATGGTCTGGTGCATCTTATAGAGCGAAAAATACGGTAAGTGTTTTGCGTTGTTGAGAATCTTGGAACATAGTATTTTCGAAAGAGGCATTCAATAAGACGCAGCTCCAAAAATGTGTAAGGTACAATAGCCTTTTCTGCATAATCTTCTGGGCCAGCCAGCAGACAAAATAAGTTCCTGAAGCCTTTTCTTCACAAAGCAGATTATGTCCCAGATAAGACAGTGATTATGGCTTATGCAAAAGTGATACCTTATTGTTTCCTCCAGCGTGTTAATATGTGTTGGGTTGGGGGTTGGGGGAGCAGCGGCGGGGAATAGGTAAAGGTAAAGGACCCCTGGACAGATTAAGTCCAGTCAAAGGTGACTATGGGGTTGCGGCGCTCACCTCGCTTTCAGGCCGAGGGAGTCGGCGTTTGCCCACAGACATGTGGCCAGCATGACTAAACTGCTTCTGGCACACTGGAACACCATCATGGAAACCAGAGTGCATGGAAACACCGTTTACCTTCCTGCCGGAGCGGTACCTATTTATCTACTTGCACTGGTGTGCTTCCGAACTGCTAGGTTGGCAGGAGCTGGGACAGAGCAACGGGAGCTCACCCTGTCGTGGGGATTCAAACCGCCAACCTTCTGATCAGCAAGCCTAAGAGGCTCAGTGGTTTAGACCACAGCGCCACCCATGTCCCTATGGTGGCAGGGAATATTACCAGTTGGGACAGGCTGGATTTTCAAATGCTGGCAGGTACACAAGTCATATAGCCTTGTTCTATTCCTCTTCTAATGCCAGTGATGGAATTTGTCTCCTGCTAACATGCAGGAAGTAACTGCACCCATCTGTAAGAGGGTTTCTGAGAGCTCACCTACGGCACAGGTGATTCATGCTCAAATCCTCTAAAGCAGGTGTGGATAACCTCAGGCCCCCCAGATGTTCTTGAACTACAACTCTCCTCCCTGCTCATTGGCCATGCTTGCTGGAGCTGATGGGAGTTGTAGTTCAGCAACATCTGGAATCATAGAATTGTGTAGTTGGAAGAGACCATGAGGATCATCTATAGTCCAGCCATTTGCAATACAGTGGTACCTCGGGTTACATACGCTTCAGGTTACAGACTTCGCTAACCCAGAAATAGTACCTCAGGTTAAGAACTTTGCTTCAGGATGAGAACAGAAATCGTGCGGTAGTGGCACCGCGGTAGTGGGAGGCCCCATTAGCTACCTCAGGTTAAGAACAATTTCAGGTTAAGAACCATAGCTGTCAACTTACAGATTTGAAAATAAGGGACCAGCAGCCTCAAAAATAAGGGATCAGCAGCCAAAACAAGGAATTTTAGTCAACCAGCTCCCGAGCCAAAGGCAGAAAGCCCAGCCAGCAGCCAAATGAAGCCTCAAGTGGTGGTTCCCACAGCGCAGCAACCCGGCAAAGGGGATGCAGCAAGGAAAACCACAGTCACCTCTCCACTGGGAAGCGCTGAGCAAAGGCGAGTCCCCAGGCAACGTGCACAAGGCATGCAAGCTCCACCCCCAGTCGTTCTTAGACTCCTTATTGGGTGAGCAACACAGCCAAGCAACACAGTTGGAGCCTCCCTCCTCCCTGGCCGGCAGGGAGGGCGGGAGAGGAGCTGCTTCCTTTGAAACCCAGGAAATTTAAGGGACATCATCAATAAGGGACAGCAGCAAGACACAGCACTGGGATAAGGGACTTTCCCACCAAATAAGCCATGTTAAGAATGGACCTCCAGAACGAATTAAGTTCTTAACCAGAGGTACCACTGTACAGGAATATGTAGCTGTCCTATATGGGGATCGAACCTGCAACCTTGGTGTTATTAGCACCACTCTCTAACCAACTGAGCTACCCCATGGAGGGCCCAAGGTTCTCTGCACCTGACTCTAAAGAACAGCAGCTTATTCTCTGGAATCAAAATAACATTGCTGTAAAGAAATTAGAGTGCATTACCAAATGTACCAGCAGGGTATATTATTCAGAACTTGGCATTTGAAAACGCCTGATTTCTTTTCACACCATTCAAAACGAACTGATCCACTTTACTATCCTTTTCTTCTGGGCTTCAAAAATATAATTCTGACAAGAAAAGCCCCTTTGTAAGGTAAACGGTAGGGCTGTGACGGTATCACAGCTTCGAGAAGTTGAGTTCCATTGAATTTTCAGCCTCCAGGGCTCTGAAGTGGCTACGGAAAAACTTTTCAGGGCTTTGTAAAAAAATAATAATGTTAATATAATCACATATTTCAGCACAAAGCTGAAAATACAGCCCAGCTACCAATGGCAAAATGTATTTTTCTCCTTTGATGTCTGAGGGTTACATGTGAGCAGGTTAAAATGCTCCAGCTTTAAAATTTGAATCCGTGGTTTGCGAAACCAGATGACCGGAGAACAAAACCTTCACCCGCCCTTCTCCCTCACTTCTGCATATCTGATATCGTTATACCCACTCATGTCAATTTTGCTTTTCTTCTCAAGCTAACATAGAATGTGCCACAAATAGGATTCTGCATTCTCAAATAAAAACCCCACAGTATTGTACATATATTTCTTAAAGTAGGGCCTGAATCAGAAACTGTATCAAGAGGTACAATTTTGTGGCTGTCATGGAAGGAGTTTGTTTTGATAATTCTTTAGTTTAATTGGAAGTATAATTCTTCATTTATCTTCAGTTGGACAGAAGGATGAAAGGAGTCTATGAACTTGCCAGGGAACTGATAAGGTTCTATACTGAGTCATTTGCAGTTCGACAAACCACTCCTCTTCCCAGGCTGAGAAGAGAAATGGTGAGAACAGGTTATTTATTGGGACAGAGTGGTTTTTGCAGCTGTTGTTAAAGTCGCAAAACAATGAAGCACAGGACAGAGCGATGGAGAAATTTCTGAAACAACAATGGGATATCAGCTCTGCCCAAGACATGATGGATAATAGCAACAACTGAGGGAAAGAAAGACATAACATCTTATAAGGACAGGAAGAAACACCATGGACAGAATAATTGCCACACACAGGAAGAACAAGGAAATAGTCTGAGTTCCTCACTTGTAATTTTACAAATCATTTAATGTGGCAACACAAATAGATGTTATTAATATTTTGTATAAGGGATTATTATGACCAGAATGTAATGGAAATTAATAAGATTTTGGAACGCAGAAATAGAGCAAATAATCAAGCCATCAATTCTAGCACGTGGGGGGCCACCGGTGGAGTACAGGATCAGGTTTAAGGTGCTGGTTTTAACCTTTAAAGCCCTATATAGCCTAGGACCGTCGTACCTACGGGACTGCCTCTCCTGGTATGTCCCACGGAGGATCTTACGGTCTTCAAATAAAAACATCTTGGAGATCCTGGGCCACAGGGAAGTTAGGCTAGCCTCAACCAGAGCCAGGGCTTATTTGGCCATGGCCCCGATCTGGTGGAACACTCTGTCACAAAAGACTAGGGCCCTGAGGGACTTGACATCTTTCCACAGGGCCTGCAAGACAGAGCTGTTCCACCAGACCTTTGGCCAGGCACAGTCTGACCCCGCTCTCCTTCTGTAATCCTCATAGAACTCTAGCCCAATGGTTGCCATTAATTTGATTCTGAATTGATTTTAGAATGTATTTCAATTAATTGACTGCGTTTTTATGTAAACTGTGCTATTTTTATTGTTGTTAGCTACTCTGAGACCGGCTTTGGCTGGGGAGGGCGGGATATAAATAAAATCATCTTCTTTGTTAAGTTGGGGTGAACATATCAGATGACACAGCGATTCTTCAAACAGCTCTTGTTTATTCACAAGCCAGAACAGAACTGAACTGAAGGGTTCAGCCAGCCTGCTTATATAGAGCTCCACTACAATGCAACTGTAACAAATTTCTGTAACTATCTAATCACTAAACGTCACTTTCAATCCCTTATTTGCATATGTGGACCTGAGTGAAAACTCTCTACAGTATCCCCCTGCTGGCCCAGGGTGGGAACTTCAGTACATAACCTTCTTCTTCTTCTTCCTATCAAAATTATATAATTCGGCATTTGAACTATTGGTGTTAATAATTGTATTATAAATTGGTATTGTTATAATGAGGGTATTATTAGATTATAATTGAAAACTAATAAAAATATTATTATTATGAGAGAGAATTATTATTCTTACATGCCATTTCAATCTACGAAAGGTGGTGAGTGAGTCTGCATTTCCCTAGGTCCACCTTTGGAACTACCCCCCCCCCCAAATGGGTATCTATAATCACCCTCAAGTAAATTGCACCATCTAATAGCCAGTTGCTGCAGGTCCTATCAGCTTTGGGCTTCTGGAATTGCACAATATCCCTGTGGAGGTTGACCAGGAATCCCGCATTGAATAACATTCTGGTTCAGGGCCATGGAAAAGGCTGAGGAGTGAAACAAGGCAGTACAAATTGAACAGGAGCAGAGAATAATTTAGGGACTGTGTTTGTACAACTAGTTGCGAGTGCTGAATTCCATGAAGAGTTCTAAAGGGAAGCAATTTGGCAACGTATTATGCAGCATGCCATGAAGATGCTCCTGTCTTTTCAGAGCATGTATTTATCTGAATTGCCTTTGACTTAGCATTCTCTTGGATCACTTGTGAAGTGCTGAGAGCAATATACCCACATCTGGCACTCGCTGGGTTCTTATATATATTTTTCTATTCCGTTACATTTCCAGTTCGCAGGAAACAAAGGTTTGCCGTTAGAAGGGCTCTCTGCCTTTGTACTGGGCTCAGTTACCGCTCCCCTTTCATCACGGGGGAAAATGCAAAGGCAGCCACAGGGATCACAAGAAGCAGCTACAAACCATTAGAAGCAGCAGCTAGCAGAAATCGGGCATTTCTGAAGCAGCTGCTGCTACACAGTGTTTATAGTGCAAAAAGAGCAAAGTATGCTTTGGGAAAGGCGCTGGGAATGGTTAAAAGGGACCTGACTCCTTTAATCCAATATGTAATCCAATAAAACACAGCTTTCCCGACAAATTACATTTCCCCTAGTTAGTGTTACAGTATTAGGAAGATCAAAATATGCTTCCGCTGTGGTTTATCTCTTGTAGGCCAATTGCCCAGGGGAGAAAAGAGGAAAGAAGCCGTTTGGCACTTCCTCTGTTAGTTTCATACCGTTAATGAGCTTGGGGGTGCCAAACACCCTAAATTCCTGCATCTGGTAGGTGTTAGAATTTAATTAAGGCTTGGGGTGTTAAAACTGGGGAATAGTCAGGCCTGTGTGAATTAAGCTGTGTGTCTTAGGATGTGTGCTAGACACTTCTAATCATTTCATTAAGCCCAGAGGCAATGTCTTGCACCCAAGATTGGGGGGAACAGTGCACATCATATGTATATTACGTCATGTGTGTGTCTTCACCTCCGCACCTAGGAGTTGGTGTGCTTGAGTCAAGCTAACTTCCTCTGGAGGTGATTGGGGGATGAGCTGCTAAGAGGACAAAACATCAAAGGGTGGCAAAGGGTTGGGGCCTTCCCTCAACTCAGAGTTAGCTAGAAGATAAAGCCAGAGGTTAGAGCAGAGAAATTAGAATTGGAGTTCTGTGGTTGGGAGACACAAAGCAGCAGCAGCAGGCAGAGCAAGATGTTGGATCTCTGCTTGGATCCTAGGCTGCATTTCCAGAGGAAGCAAGACCCTCTTAGTGTGCTGATGCTATGAATCCCTCCATCATAGGCTCAGGTTGTATATAAAAAGGTAAAGGGTCCCTTGACCATTAGGTCCAGTCGCGGACGACTCTGGGGTTGCAGCGCTCATCTCGCTTTACTGGCCGAGGGAGCCGGCGTACAGCTTCCGGGTCATGTGGCCAGGATGACTAAGCCGCTTCTGGAGAACCAGAGCAGCGCACGGAAACGCCGTTTACCTTCCTGCCAGAGCAGTACCTATTTATCTACTTGTACTTTGACGTGCTTTTGAACTGCTAGGTTGGCAGGAACAGAGACCGAGTAAAGGGAGCTCACCCCGTCACGGGGATTCGAACCACCAATCTTCTGATCAGCAAGCCCTAGGCTCAGTGGTTTAGACCACAAGACCACCTGCGTCCCTTAGGTTGTATATATGTGTAAATAAAATTTTAAAAAGGTAAAGGACCCATGGACAGTTACGTCCAGTTAAAGGTGACTATGGTTTTGCGGTGCTCATCTCACTTTCAGACCGAGGGAGCCGCCGTTTATCCACAGACAGCTGTCTGAGTCATGTGACCAGCATGACTAAACCACTTCTGGTGCAATAGAACACTGTGACGTAAGCCAGAGCACATGGAAAAGCCATTTTACTTCTCGCTGCAGTGGTACCTATTTATCTACTCGCACTGGCGTGCTTTCAAATTGCTAGGTTGGCAGGAGCTGGGACAGAGCAACAGGAGCTCACTCCATTGTGGGGATTCGAACCGCTGACCTTCCAACTGGCAAGCCCAAGAAGCTCAGTGGTTTAGACCACATCGCCACCCACATCCCTATATGTGTAAATAAACCATATGTCATGGGTAGGCAAACTAAGGCCCGGGGGCCGGATCCAGCCCAATCGCCTTCTAAATCCAGCCCGCAGACAGTCCGGGAATCAGCGTGTTTTTACTTGAGTAGAATGTGTCCTTTGATTTAAAATGCATCTCTGGGTTATTTGTGGGGCATAGCAATTTGTCCATTTTTATTTTTTCAAAATATAGTCCAGCCCCCCACAAGGTCTGAGGGACAGTGGACTGGCCCCATGCTGAAAAAGTTTGCTGATCCCTGCCATATATCATAAAGACTTCAGAGCCTCTACTGCAACTCGTTTTCCAAAAGGAAACACGAACCCTGGGCAAAGCGCCTGGAACCCCCTGGAATCTTGCACCACTCAGAGCTTGGGATGGCGCCCAACAATACTTTCATAGGAATATGTAGATAGAGTTAAGGATAGAACTTTCATTACCATTTCAAAGAATTCTTCAGTTACTTCTTTGGCCTTAGCAGGGCCTTTATTGCATAGCAGTTCTAATGCTGAATGTTTGTCCTTTCAGAACCTGCAGTGCAAAAACTCTATGGACAGCTGCTGGGTCATATTCAACTAAGTTTTACTCTGAGTAGGCCCATTAAAATTAATAGACTTAGTCATGTTTGTTTATTTCAATTTCTAGGAACTGTAGCTCTGTGAGAAACTACAGTTCCCAGGATTCTTTGAGGGAAAGCTGTGTGCTTTATAACTATATAGATGTGCTTTAAATGTAGAGCCCCAGTCTCAATTTGTTTTATTATGTCTGTCCAATAAGCTCTTATATATATTGAAGCAACAGCAGGCTTTTAAAGTACTTTTATGTATCAGGAGAACAATGCACCATAAACCTGCAAAAAAAGTAATGGAGACTAAACAAGACATGTCTTGTTCCTTTCTCTATCCCTCTGTGTTTCCTCAGCGATTTGAATTATCCTTTTTTGGTTTGGGTGGGGAAATGACCAATGTATTCTTGATTTAATAAATGTCTATGAAGTGGTTTGTTTGTTTGTTTGTTTTTGTCCTTTGGGAAACTCCACGGATCTGTTCAGCTGCTGTAGCCTTCCTGGGAAATTCCCTTTTTTCCACAAAGCGCGGTAGAATGTGTTCTTCCCATAGGAAAGTAATGTTGGATGTCTGTCAAGGCCAAGTAGGATAAAACCTGAATAAGCCATTTCCTTATTTTGGAGTAAACTTGGGGACTTGAGGAGTTGAGCATCTACCAGTCAAGCCTGCTAACTCAGACTCCCACATCTGGGAAAGTGTAAAACTGCATGATGTACTAGACAATCTGTCTGAAATGCTGTTTACCTTCCTGCTGCAGTGGTACCTATTTATCTACTTGCGTTGGTATGCTTTCGAACTTCTAGGTTGGCAGGAGCTGGGACAGAGCAATGGAAGCTCACCCTGTCAAGCGGATTCGAACCGCTGACCTTCCAATTGGCAAGCCCAAAAGGCTCAGTGGTTTAGACCACAGAGAAACCCACTTCCCTTATGGATGGGCCATTAGCAGGGGACAAAGACCAGCGATGGTCAATCAAGGAAACCGTCAGAAGGCAAGACTGACAAGCAAGTGGAAGTGCGCCCCTTCTTTGTTGGGTACTAATGGGCAGGGGTGATGTCTCAGCTTTGTCAGCTTGCTGACAAAGGTCCATATAGTTAAAGCTATGCTTTTCCCAGTAGTGATGTATGGAAGTGAGAGCTAGACCATAAAGAAGTCTGATGACCAAGGAATTGATGCTTTAGAATTATGGTGCTGGAGGAGACTCTTGAGAGTCCCATGGACTGCAAGAAGGTCCATTCTGAAGGAAATCAGCCCTGAGTGCTCACTAGAAGGACAGATCGTAAAGCTGAGGCTCTAGTACTTTGGCCACCTCATGAGAAGAGAAGACTTCCTGGAAAAGACCCTGATGTTGGGAAAGATGGAGGGCACAAGGAGAAGGGGACAGCAGAGGATGAGATGGTTGGACAGTGTTTTCGAAGCTACTAACATGAGTTTGACCAAACTGGGGGAGGCAGTGGAAGACAGGAGTGCCTGGCGTGCTCTGGTCCATGGGGTCATAAAGAGTCGGACATGACAGAATGACTAAACAACAACAACAACAACAATAATGGGCAGAGGCAAAGGACAGGCTTAAGGCAGTGATTTTCAACCAGTGTGCCGAGGCGAATGGTGCCTCTGGGGCTGGCCAGGGAGTGCTTCCCATGCCGCTTGTGGGGCAGTGTGAGGAGACGCCTCTCTTTGGTGCAGTGAGGGGGGCTGCTCAGAGATTGGGGGCAGCAGCAGTGGCTGCCAAGAGGACTTCCAAGGTGCGGGGAGAGGAGGCTGAGGGAACACTCCCCAAGGGAGAGTGTTCGAAATGGGGTGAGAGGCTGCCAGCTCTCCAAACAAGGGGCGACATAACTGGGCTCCTGAGCCCCACAGGGGTGCCGCAGAAAGAATGGAGCTGGTCAAGGTAGTCGTCGACTCAAAAAGGTTGAAAACCTCTGGCTTAGGATTTCAACTTTGAATAGCATAGCCTGGGGGGATGTCCATGTAGTTGGGAAGCAGTGAGAATGAGAGACAGAACTCCCGGTGAACTGGGGGTGACAGAATGGAACGAAGAGACGGCTTTTTGCTGTTCTGTGAATCCACTGCTGCCCTTAAGGGGGAATCCAGACCCTCATAGGTTGTGAATGCTCTGCTATGCCTTCTTCTAGGTGCAGGTTGTATATATGTGTGAATAAAACCATGTATCATAAAGACACTGCAGTGTCTGTTATGTCTCCTTGCCCCCACAGGGAACACAGACCCTGGTAAAAGTTCCTGCAATCCCTCACTGCTCATGGAGATTGGAGTGGCATGTAACAAGATAGTGGTACCTCGGGTTACAAACACTTTGGGTTACAGACTCCGCTAACCCAGAAGTAGTATCTCGGGTTAAGAACTTTACCTCAGAATAAGAACAGAAATCGTGCTCCGGCGGCGGCAGTTGCGGCGGGAGGCCCCATTAGCTAAAGTGGTGCTTCAGGTTAAGAACAGTTTCAGGTTAAGAACGGACCTCCGGAACGAATTAAGTTCGTAACCAGAGGTACCACTGTATAGAGAACGGATTGAAGTGCTTAAAATGAAAAAAAAAAAAATGTCTCCAAGGTTTATTTCCCTAAAATGCCACAATTCAGTAATTTGCAGCAACTTAAATCTAGATCATTTGTAAAAATGGAAATTTATGCAGCATAAACATAGCTCCTTGAAGGGCATTTTGTTTTGTAAACATAGCTATTTATCTGAACATTCTCCTCCTCTGATCTGAGCTAATAGGAAAAACATGATTATAAAATGATGTTTGGGCGTTTTGCTGCCTGAGTTGAACTAGAAAATACCCCCCTCCAACCTTGTGATGCCTGCACTCACTTGGTAGTAGGTCCCATTGAATTAAATGGGACTTACTTCAGAATAGGCCTGCGTAGGATTGAATGGTTTGTTTGTTTATTTGGAATATTTATAAATTGTTAAACATTATTATTATTATTATTATTATTATTATTAATATTTTATTAAGAGAATTTCATTTATAAAAAACTAGAGTGAGGGGGGAAAGAGAGTGAGAAAAATGGGGGGGGGGGGCTTTTACATGACATGACAAAATGCCATAGTAGCATGCAATGATAAAACAATCAAAACACCACAGTTAAAAAGAGATAAAAGAAATGAGATACGGCTTCTGAGTTAACTCATCCTACCGAGAAAGCCTGTAAAAGCAAAAAGAAAAAGTTTTTAGCATCTGATAGCCCGTCAGAGTCTGTTCAATTTCAGCAAAGGTTAGTGAATTTATAAACCTCCCTCCAATATAAAATTCCTGGGATGGTGTACAATTTAAACTTAGTACAGTAATGGGAACAAAAAAGGGACGCGGGTGGCGCTGTGGGTAAAAGCCTCAGTGCCTAGGGCTTGCCGATCGAAAGGTCGGTGGTTCGAATCCCCGCGGCGGGGTGCGCTCCCGTTGCTCGGTCCCAGCGCCTGCCAACCTAGCAGTTCGAAAGCACCCCCGGGTGCAAGTAGATAAATAGGGACCGCTTTCTAGCGGGAAGGTAAACGGCGTTTCCGTGTGCGGCTCTGGCTCGCCAGATGCAGCTTTGTCACGCTGGCCACGTGACCCGGAAGTGTCTCCGGACAGCGCTGGCCCCCGGCCTATAGAGTAAGATGGGCGCACCAACCCCAGAGTCTGGCAAGACTGGCCCGTACGGGCAGGGGTACCTTTACCTTTATTTTAATGGGAACAAATACAATAAAACTCAATGGGGGGGGGAATCAACACAGCCTCAAGGAATTTTAGAGAGGGGGGAGGGAATAGGGTTGAGAAAGTGGAACCATGTAGTGTGAGACTACTCAAGTTTCACTAGCAAACAGCTGTGATATAAAGGTAAAGGGACCCCTGACCATTAGGTCCAGTCGTGGCCCACTCTGGGGTTGTGGCGCTCATCTCGCTTTATTGGCCGAAGGAGCCGGCGTACAGCTTCCGGGTCATGTGGCCAGCATGACTAAGCTGCTTCTGGTGAACCAGATCAGCACACGGAAATGCTGTTTACCTTCCCGCCGGAGCGGTACCTATTTATCTACTTGCACTTTGACGTGCTTTCGAATTGCTAGGTTGGCAGGAGCAGGGACCAAGCAACGGGAGCTCACCCTGTAGCGGGGATTCAAACCGCCGACCTTCTGATCGGCAAGTCCTAGGATCTGTGGTTTAACCCACAGCGCCACCCGTGTCCAAAACTGCTGGTTCAAAAAAAAACCTCTGGCACATTTAAACTTCCAAGCAAAGGTGAAAAGGATTGTGCTGGACCCAAGTGAAGCTTGTGAACCAGGAAGTTAAAATCTTTCCTCTGCCCAGAACTCAAGAGGGTGATTTCAAATGAGCCATCTTCTCTCAGCTTCCTCCAGTCTGCAACATGAGGGTAACAGACAGACCTACCTTGCAGGGATGTTGTAAAGATTCCTAAAATATCTTATGCAAATCTCTTTGAACACTCAGGAAGCATTATGCAAATATGAAGGATAACTGTGCTCAAAGCCTCATCCTTTGCATTCACATCTGTATCCAAGATTTACTACTTGAGTCCTAAGTGGGCTCAAATTTAGCCCTGATAATAAATACCCAGACTACCAAATAAGGGGAGGAAAGTGGTCGGATAATAAATCTGCCAGACCAGAACTTATGAGGAGCCAACAGCCCTGCTGCTGCTGCTGCTGCTGCAACTGCTCTTTTTAAGGCGTCTTGCTCAGAACTTCCAGGAGGTTCATTTCCCAAGTCTGTACATAAAAATAAGAGAGCCATACAATACGTATTTTTAAATAATTGTAAAGCACTGTGTACATTAAATATGAGTGAGAAGCATTTTTACGCTTTCCAAAACGAATGCATTTGACCTTTCCTTCAAATAAAAGATCATTATCCTCTTCTCGTGCAAAGTGGTTTTACAGGAAAAGCAAACTCTCTTTTGACTTTAGCAGAAAAAGCTCCTTCCTCCCTCATTGCAAATTCTCTCACAATTTTTGTTCTCTCCCTTTCTACCACCCATCCCCCTCATGTGCTGACATTTTTTTTAGGATAGGTTTTTGTTTTGTTTTATTACTGGGAGCAGTGTGGGGGGGGTGAAACTGTTATTGGTGAGATTGTTGCAATTTTTTAAAAAAACCGAAATGAATTAATTAAATAAATACAAATTAAATAAATGCATATAACTAGTTCCTGAAAGAACAAAGCCTTTCAACTGCCGCATCTGCTGCTTTAGAGCAGGCCCACTGTTTTAGGCAGAATGTAGCAGGGTTGCTGCATTGTTGATGTGGTAAAGGAAGTAGATGCCCTGCATTGGCTCCCATACCACTATGACCAAACCAAATCCAAAAAACTTTATTGTACTAGCCATTGGCCATGTCAAATCTGAAAACGAGATACAAGCAAAAGGGGTGTCGTGCCACAAATAATAGTCTCTATTTAGATCTCCGAGTCTCCCTTACAGTTCACTGCTATATTGTCCAAAGTCTTCTTGTTATGTACTGAAGTTTTCACCCTGGGCCAGCAGGGGGATACTGTAGATAGTTTTCACTCAGGTCCACATATGCAAAAAAGGGATTGAAAGTGACGTTCAGTGATTGGATAGTTACAGAAAGTGGTTAATGTTGCGTTGTAATGGAGTTCTATATAAGCAGGCTGGCTGAACCCTTCAGTTGAGTTCTGTTCTGGCCTGTGAATAAACAAGAGCTTTTTGAAGAATCGCTGTGTCGTCTGATATGTTTACTCACAACTTAACACTTCTTTCTGACCTTTTTGGCCACCAAAGCAAAAAGGGTGACTTTATGAGTCACTGAAGCGTTTACATCACTAAGAAGCTATAGGACCTTCTCTGCTGGGGAGAGACATCTTTCCTGTGTGGATGGTAAGGTGAGAAGTTGCCTCCTGGGTCCAATGTATAGTGGGCAATACAGTAAACAGTGCAAGGTGTCTTCCACCTGTGGTTGCCCACATATACAGAGCCTGTCTTCATACGGTACCTTGTTATATCGTCCGTGTAGGACGGCAGAGGGCATAGCTTGGAAATGCAGCTCAGTAAAAGAAAATCTTATTGAGGCTGGCTGGAAATTCGGCAGGAAACTGACTCCAAAAAGGATTGCTTTTAGAAGGGGGAACCAAGGAGAGCATTATTTGATCGCTTGCAGATCGCGTAGTGATTCTGTCCAGTGGCACCAATCCCTTAATTGGCGTTTGTATGACCAAATAACAATAGATGTTCCGTCTATTGGTCATTTACTCCAAAGGCGACTGTGGGTCTTGGCACACAAAAGATGACTGGCTTAAGCAGTGTTCAGTATTGCCAGGAAGGTGAACAAATAGAGATGTCACAAGGCCACATGGATCTGGAGACCTTCTGCAAGGAGACAATATTGAGCTAGATGGCCAGTGGTCTACTTTGGTAGAAGATAGTTTGCTGTGGTTGCACTGTATCAGAGGAGGGTTCTCCAACAGACAAAAGTGTGTGTGTGTGTGTGTGTGACAGGGGAGTGGAAGAGATTATTTTCTCTGGAAGTCTTGGCCACAAAGTCAAAGTAAATGGTGCTGAAATTCTGACCTGCCATGGTGAGAGAGCTTTTACTGATGGAAGACAAAGGTTGAGCTATCAGGACAGCATTGGTTGGAAGATAGTTTCTCCAAGGCAAGGAGGGAGGGGCCCTGGGTTTTGCAAGAGGCCTTTGATATTCATTTTGCAAATGGCTTTGTCTGAGTCAAGCATTAGGACTATCAAAGTTCGCACATGAAAATGAAAACAGCGCAGCACAATACTGCTTCAGCTGTGTGAGATTTTCCCCTTACTGCAGGGGGTCCTTGAGGTTCACAACATCTGAATATGTTAAAAAGGATGATTAGCAGTGGCTGATTCACACAATCATTTCCCTGTCACCAAATGATTTCCAAGTGGTTTCCTTGCAGCGATCAGTTAATGCATGTTTTTTTAGCCCTTGCTGGGAAGGTAGCTGGGCAACTGAGGCCACTTACGGCTCGCATTGTTCAATCCCCTGCTTAATTCTCATGTACGCTTCTGAACAGTATGACTTGATGTAGTTATGTAGCCAGAACTCAACAAGAAAGAACAGAACATACATGCTTGAGTAGGGGAAGGAACTATAAGGGACAGATTGTCAAATGCAGTAGTTTTGAAAGAGTCAGAACCTTGTTGTTCACATGACTGGAGAACACTCTGGCTTGCCTTTCCTTTGAATTATCTAACAAGTGCAAATAGCAAAAAAATATATGCTAATTTATATTGTTACATGCCACCCCAATCTCTGAGTGGTGTGAAATTCCAGGGTTCACGTTTCCTTGGGAAATGAGTCACAGCAGAGATCGTGGTGTCTTTATTTACACATATATACAACCTGAGCCTGCGATGGAGGAGTTCAAAGCATCAAACTCCAAGCGAATTTTGTGTATTCCATTGTCCAAGCAATGGATTCCAAACTGTCAGCCCTCATTGTGCTCTGACCCCTCTCTTGCCACGTTTAACAAACTAATTTTCTCCAGCTTGCATCACACACACCCCCAACTGCAATTCTGAAACTCCCTCCTCAAAACTCTGGCATCTTTTTCTGCTAAATACTCAGAGTTCAGGGTTGGGCTCCACCCATTTGCTGGTTGGCACAGAATCTTTGCTCCGCTGATAGCCTATCTCTTTGTTTTTGTTCCCTGCTAATGGCCCATCTTTGTTGTTGTTTAGTCGTTTAGTCATGTCCGACTCTTCGTGACCCCATGGACCAGAGCATGCCAGGCACTCCTGTCTTCCACTGCCTCCCGCAGTTTAGTCAAACGCATGTTGGTAGCTTCAAGAACACTATCCAACCATCTCATCCTCTGTCGTCCCCTCCATCTTTCCCAACATCAGGGTCTTTTCCAAGGAGTCTTCTCTTCTCATGAGGTGGCCAAAGTCTTGGAGCCTCAGCTTCAGGATCTGCCCTTCCAGTGAGCACTCAGGGCTGATTTCCTTCAGAATGGATAGGTTTGATCTTCTTGCAGTCCATGGGACTCTCAAGAGTCTCCTCCAGCACCAGAATTCAAAAGCATCAATTCTTCGGTGATCAGACTTCTTTATGGTCCAGCTCTCACTTCCATACATTTCTACTGGGAAAACCATAGCTTTTACTATACGGACCTTTGTTGGCAAGGTGGCCCATCTTTAGCCGCCTATTATCATGCTGGTTCCTGGCTTCCATGCTAAATCCAGTGCCGGACACCCAGGAATTATAAAGGGAACCCAGGCACCCCACAAACTAATAACAGTGGGTTGTTTGTTTTAACTAATTCATATTCATTCGTTTTGGCTCAAGCTTCACAAAGCCAAGAAACTGGAAGAAAAGCTGGTTTCTTTACACACCCCACAGCAAACAGGGATGTTGGAAAATGTCGCAAATGATGTTCTCACAAGCTACCCTCCACGCACCCAGGCTTCTTGATCTTTCTTTCTTTTTAATGTATTTTTTTATTATTTTCTTTAGATTTTCTTTTTCTAACAATCCTTACTATTACCATATATTCCCTTTGATTCTGCCGAGTCTTGACTTCCCTCCCTCCCTCCCTGCAATTGGTATATTAATCACATTTTATCACGTACATTATTCTTGTATCACTACTGTTTTACATTGAAGGTATTATTCCAGTCCAGTTAGTGTCTTTAAATTTTTACAGTTCTCCTTTAAATATTCAATAAATTTACTCCAATTGGTCTTGCATCTCTGGTCTTCTTGATCCCGGATCAGACTTATTGATCTTTCAGGGCCAAAACCCACAACTGGAGGAGCATACATGGTTCATGTTGGGCAGGCCGCAGGGCTGTGCAGGCCGCATAATAATAAATTTCATTTCTTTACCGGTTAAAGCAGTTTACAGCACATCAAAACATGAAATAAAACAATCCAGGATAAAACATTACTGAAGAAAGTCAAATATAAAGTATGCATTCAAAGTAACTAATTAACAGGAAACTAAAATCTTAATGATTTCAAAACAAAACATTACAGAGGAGGTCAGCTACAGGATGTACATTTACCACAGCAAAGTTAAGGGAAAAATATTTACATATCAAAAGAAAACATTACTAATGAAATCAAATATAAAATGCACATTTAAAACAGCACAACTAGCAAGAGAATAAAATATTATCATAAGCATATGTGTAAGAAGTGGGTCCTAAGGCCCTTAAAATACAATCTGAACAAAATTGGTGAAGCAGCAAAGTTTATTTAGCATAATACATTCTTGCAAGAGCAGGTGTCTAAAGCAGGCACACCCCAGCTTTGGAAAAACATGAGCTTATATTCCCTATACTCAAAGCACAGTTCCTTCCCTTGCCTCCCCATTGGCTGGATACCATGAGGTTTGCAGCCTATCACAACTGCCTAATTTCCCTACTAACATCCCCACCTATGTTTTGTTGTTGTTGTTATAATGTCGTTTAGTTGTGTCCGACTCTTCATGACCCCATGGACCAGAGCACGCCAGGCACTCCTGTCAAACTCATATCCGTAGCTTCGAGAACACTGTCCAACCATCTCGTCCTCTGTCGTCCCTTTCTCCTTGTGCCCTCCATCTTTCCCAACATCAGGGTCTTTTCCAGGGAGTCTTCTCTTCTCTTCTTCTTCTCTTCTCATGAGGTGGCTTGATCTTCTTGCAGTCCATGGGACTCTCAAGAATCTCCTCCAGCACCATAATTCAAAAGCATCAATTCTTCGGCGATCAGCCTTCTTTATGGTCCAGCTCTCACTTCCAGACATCACTATTGGGAAAACCATGGCTTTAACTATACGGACCTTTGTTGGCAAGGTGATGTCTTTCCTTTTTAACATCTCCCATTACCCTTATTTCAGCCCCCACTTACCCTTATTTATAATCTCCCTTATTTGGTCTATGTTCCTAGGAAGTTACTTACTAAGCCGAGCAAAAAAAACCCCACATCCTGACCACAAGCTCTAAATATCTCTAGTTGTCTGGACCAGAGGCAGAGCTAGGTGCTTCGGCACCTGGAGCGGTGCACATGCTGTGTACCCAGGGGTGGGGCGAGCGTCCTAGGGAGTGGGGTGGCGATGTCATCCCCCCCTCTGGGATGACACTGTTGGGATTTTTATCTCACCAGCTGCTCAGCGAGTAGCACAATGGTTGTCTATATCATTGAGTGTCTGAGAGCATGAGAAAGGAAGTCTCATTAGTGTTGGAGTACTGTGGAAAATTACTTTCACTTCTGCGTGAGACATTGTTCTGTACCGCTGCTGAGAGAGGGCAGACATGCTGATGGAGTCTCTGTATATATGGACTGTGAATAAAGTAGTTTATAGCTACTGATTGTCCTTTTCTTCTGCAACGAGATGCCAGAAGACGAGCGTGCTCCTCTCAGGAGGGAGGGCTCGCTTATCACCGGTCTCTCTGAACTGAGGAAGATTTACAGCCAGAGAGTGACCACTGGAGAGACGCCCCGGTGTCTTGGAAAGGTGGTGGCCTTCCCTGGTGTTTTTCCAACAGACACCTGGGGTGGACCGCTGTGGCGATCACACAGGGTCCCCGGACGTTTCACCGTCTATTGATCCCTGTGCCACCACTTTATTCCTCGCTGCCACCACCCAGGCCCTACCTGGTACAATACTGAGTCCAGTCAGGGTTAAATTGGAACATAAACTTTTGTTTATTTATTGCAGTTTAACAAGCGTGTGGTTTCATAAACGGTATCGGTCAATTACAAACATGGGGTGCCTATCCAGATCTATAACTTCCATTACCTGCTCTCACTCAATAAACCACCTCTCAGATATTTACTTGTCTTCCTAAAGTAAAGGTAAAGGGACCCCTGACCATTAGGTCCAGTCATAACTGACTCTGGGGTTGCGGCACTCATCTCGCTTTATCAGCTGAGGGAACCAGCGTACAGATTCCAGGTCATGTGGCCAGCATGACTAAGCTGCTTCTGGCGAACCAGAGCAGTGCACGGAAACGCTGGTTACCTTCCTGCTGGAGCGGTACCTATTTATCTACCTGCACTTTGAGGTGCTTTCGAACTGCTAGGTTGGCAGGAGCAGGGACCGAGCAATGGGAGCTCACCCCATCGCAGGGATTCGAACCGCCGACCTTCTGATTAGCAAGCCCTAGGCTCTGTGGTTTAACCCACAGCGCCACCCGTGTCCCGCTTGTCTTCCTAGCCCCTAACTATTCATTGACTCAGCTTATTTCGCTACACTAACTCAACCTTCCCACAGACTCTATCCCAATTCCCTCCCACTCCAACCAACTCCCAACAAACTCCTCTCTTCGCGCCTCCCAGAGCTGGTTTTATAGTCCCTCTGACTCCACCCCCTGGGTTCTGATTGGGTAACTTGTTTAACTATTTCACCTCCAGCACTCTCATATGTTAACGTCACAACCGCACACCCTTCCTCCGCCAGTGGTCTGGACTGCTGACATTTGTCTAACTGTTGCATTTGTGGTTTATGTAAAAAAGCAACATCCTCATTTCTCACATAGAGCATATCTACTCCTGTTGGAGCAAATCCTGTCTATGGTGGTTCATGGTGGCTGGCGGCTGTGGAAGCTCAGGCTCAGTGACCTGGGTTTGTACTGAGAGACAGCCAAGATGGCCTCTTCGGCAGCCTCAGCTTTTGGAGCTGGAGTCAGTCCAGGCTCAGCCCTCCCAGGCTAGGTGGGAAAAGGCCTGCTAGGCAGGGAGCAGGTACCCCCAGAACTCACAGCCAAGATTTGACATCAGGAAGACTGCAGTGCTAATCCCACACCCCGGTGGGTTGCCTTTTAAATATTTAGGTTTGTTTTGGAATAAAGTAGTGTTGCCATATTTCTAAAGGTGAAAATTGTTGAGCTCCCCCTCTCCTGGGCTTCTGACATGGGTTACTGTTACGGAAATAACCGGGGGGGGGCACATCTTTAAAGTTGTTAAATGATACAAATATTATGCCTGAATGTATCCTTTCAACTTGACAGCTCAGGGAAACTTTAAAATAATATAAAATCAACTCCTTTCCCAGTTTCCTCCATTCCAAAGCTATTTTCCCCTTGCAAAAGGACTCCAGGAAGTTCCCAGAGGTCACAATTGCTGGGCTCATTGTTAGCCAAGGGAAGCCAAATCTCATCACCTGACTTGCCTCAGGCTCCAGACATGCAAAGGAAGTTCTATTGTACTTTTGGGTGGTGGGTACTTAAGGCATATTTGTCTATGCTAATCTTATACCTGATTCTTGCCCTGCCATGTCTGCTTATGCTAATCTTGTATCAAGGACTTGTCTGGACATGTTTGCCAAAGTGAACCCCTCCCCTTTTGTGACATGTCAGTGATGTAGCAATGATGCTGTACGAACTGTATTCTGGGATATGATGGGAAAGTTTTAAAAGTCTTTGTCACCCCATCCTCGGGGTTCAAATTTGCTCTTTGAACCTATTGCGCAATAAACTTTGGTCTACAGCTATTTGCTCCGGTTGGCTGGACTCCTTCCTTTATTCCTCAGGGACCCGCGGGTCTCTGCCAGATGAGCTGGGTGACTGAGCAGCCTCACACCTAGATTTTTCTGTAACAGTTACCATATGTCCGGATTTCCCCGGACATTCCAGTGATTTCTGCCAGGACACTGCTTCTGAATGCCATATTCTAGCTATGTCCAGGAAATTCCAGACATATGGCAACCCTAAAATAAAGCATCTTCAGGTTTGGGCAAGAAATAAACCCAAATATAAAAATGTTTGTTCTACTGCTTCTGGTTTAAAAAGAGGGTTGGATGGAATTGCACGTAATTATTTTGTATTTATAATAAGCCTGCTTCAATCACTGCATTTCCTTTGCAGGGGTATTTATATTTAACACAGTGCCTCTCAAATAAAACGAGCTCCTGAAAGAACAACGGGCATCCTTCAGCTAAGTCCCAATGAAATTAATGAATCTACACTACCCATTCTTATTAACATCAGTGGGTCTCCTTAGAGCACGACTAGCACTGAATACTATACAATCTTCCCACCTCGTCAAAGTGTGCGGTTTTCTGTACATATTCTACTGCTGTCCATTACGATGACAGCCCCAGGGAGTGGCAGAGGAGGCAGCCATTTTGAATTCCCCCAAATTCAAAAACAGCTAAAATAGACCTTTGAGGGGGAAACAAAATGGCTGCCACTCCATTTCACCCGATGGAATAAATATAACATTCTCAACTTTGTTTTTTTTAAAAAAATATTTTTATTACGTTTCTTTTCATAAGTTTATACATTCCAAAAAGTACAGAAAAACAATGCAAGAAACAGATTTTTTTTTAAAAAGTACAAAAAAAGAAAAGAAAAAAGATAATGGATGTATAGTGATTCAACTTTCCATAAATACCAATATCTGTTGGACTTCCCCACACCTTCCAGATCTGCATTTTTTATAGTAACAATGTCAGCAATTTGTTACCTTGTTTCATACCTTATTGTAACTTTCAGTTATTATGTCTCTAGATTCAAAATATTGTAACTCAGTTTTAATACCTTTAAAATAAACATAATATGTTTGATTCACATTGTCTCCTTTTCTCTTTTATCACTTATTTTACCATTTACTTAATCAAATTGCTAAAGCATAACATTTCCAAATCGTGCACTGTCTTAAGATTCATACAACTTACAGTGTTTTTGCAGATAGTCTTTAAATTTTTTCCAGTCCTCCTCTATTGTTTCTTCATCCAAATCTCGGATTCTGCCAGTCATTTCGGCTAACTCCATATAGTCCATCAACTGCGACTGCCATTCCTCCAGCGTGGGTAAATCTTGTGTCTTCCAATGCTTTGCGATGAGTATTCTTGCTGCTGTACTAGCATACATAAACAAGGTTCTATCCTTCTTTGACACTTTCTGGTCTACCATGCCCAGCAGGAAGGCCTCTGGTTTCTTGGGAAAGGTATACCTAAATACCTTTTTCAATTCGTTATAAATCATTTCCCAGAAGGCCTTCACTTTTGGGCAGGTCCACCAGAGGTGAAAAAATGTCCCTTCTGCCTCCTTGCATTTCCAACATTTGTTGTCAGACAGGTGATATATCTTAGCTAGCTTGACTGGGGTCATGTACCACCGGTATATCATTTTCATAATATTTTCCTTCAAGGCACTACATGCCGTGAATTTCATTCCGGTGTTCCATAACCTTTCCCAGTCTTCAAACATAATGTTATGTCCAACATCCTGTGCCCATTTTATCATGGCAGATTTAACTGTCTCATCCTGTGTATTCCACTTAAGCAGCAAGTTATACATTCTCGATAGTGTCTTGGTCTTTGGTTCTAACAATTCTGTCTCCAATTTCGATTTTTCCACCTGGAAACCAACTTTTTTATCCATTTTAAAAACCTCTTAGATTTGAGCATAATGTAACCAATCTCGCACCTTATTTTTTAGTTTGTCCTGGCTCTGCAGCTTCCAATTGTCTCCAATTTTTTCAATTATTTCCCAATATTTCGGCCAATAGGCCTCCATATTGGGTCTTTTTCGAGCCTTGGCCTCCACCGGTGATAACCACCTCGGGGTCTTACCCTCTAGTAAGTCTTTATATTTCATCCAGACCACAAAAATTGCTTTTCTGACAATATGGTTTTTGAACAATTTATGAACTTTAACCTTGTCGTACCATAGATATGCATGCCAACCAAAAGCATTGTCAAAACCTTCCAGATCTAGGACATCAGTGTTCTCCAGCAAAAACCAATCTTTCAACCAGCAGAAGGCTGCAGATTCATAATATAACCTCAGGTCCGGCAGGGCAAAACCCCCTCTTTCTTTCGAATCAGTTAGTATTTTAAATTTTATTCGGGGCTTTTTGCCCTGCCAGACAAACCTAGATATGTCCTTCTGCCATTTTCCAAAACATTCCACTCTATCCACGATCTGTAGGGTTTGAAACAAAAATAACATTTTCGGCAATACATTCATTTTTATAGCTGCGATTCTGCCCAACAAGGAAAGTTTCAATCTTGACCAAATTTCTAAATCCTTTTTAATTTCCAACCAACATTTTTCATAATTATCTTTAAATAAGTTCAAATTTTTGGAAGACAAATAAATCCCTAGGTATTTCACTTTTTTAACCACATTTAATTCTGTTTCTTTCTGGTACCCCTCTGATTCTGTAAGAGTCAAGTTTTTAGTCAAAACCTTAGTTTTTTGTTTGTTCAACTTAAATCCCGCCACCCGACCAAACTCAGATATAAGTTCTAGAACTCTTTTTGTACTAGATTCTGGCTCCTGTAATGTCAAAACTAGGTCATCTGCAAAAGCTTTCAATTTGTATTGTTTCACTCCGACCTCTATCCCTTGTACCAACCGGTCCTCCCTAATCATGTTCAGTAGCACCTCCAGGACTGAAATGAATAAAAGAGGGGATAGAGGGCACCCCTGTCGTGTCCCTTTTTCAATTTTAAATTCCTCCGTCACCACATTGTTCACTATTAATTTGGCTTTTTGCTCTGAATAAATTGCTTCTATTCCATTTTCAAACCCCCGTCCCACTCCCATCCCTTCCAAGTTTTTCTTCATAAACACCCAAGATATGTTGTCAAATGCTTTCTCCGCATCAATAAAGATTAACACCGCCCTTGTATTCCTTTTGGTTTGCAAAAGTTCCAAAATGTCAATGATGTTCTTAGTATTTTCATACAAATGTCTACCAGGGAGAAAGCCTGCTTGGTCCTTGTGAATTACTTCATTTAGTACCTTTTTAAGTCTACTTGCCAAAATGTCTGCAAATATTTTGTAATCCACATTCAGGAGTGAGATGGGACGGTAGTTCTTAAGCTGGGTCTTTTCAGATTCTAACTTAGGTATCAATGTAATGAATGCTTCTTTCCACGTTTCCGGTGCCCTCTTCCCCTCCATAATCTGGTTGCATACCTCCATCAAAGGTTGTATCAAATAGTCCTTCAAAGTCTTATAGTATTTGGAGGTAAGCCCATCCGGGCCTGGAGATTTGCCTAGTTGCATATTCTGAATGGCACCTTCAATTTCCTGTTGAGTTATTTTACAGTTCAAGATTGATCTTTTATCTTGAGATATTTTTGGTAATCCATTTGTTTTTAAGAATTGGTCTATCTCAAACTCTTTCTGTGGCCCCTGTGCATAAAGTTCTTTAAAGTATCTGTGGAAGCACTTCCTAATTTCTTCTGGTTTCTGAACCATTCTTCCTTCAATCTCTAGATTTGTAACCGTGTTTAATTTTTGTCTCTTTTTCAGCTGCCATGCTATCAGCTTTCCACATTTGTTTGCTGATTCAAACGATCTTTGCTTCATTTGTTTAATTTTCCATTCAATCTCTTGATTTATCAGTTTCGAATATTGTGCTTGATGGAATTTGATTATCCCTCTGCCACCACTTTATTCCTCGCTGCCACCACCCAGGCCCTACCTGGTACAATACTGAGTCCAGTCAGGGTTAAATTGGAACATAAACTTTTGCTTATTTGTTGCAGTTTAACAAGCGTGTGGTTTCATAAACGGTATCGGTCAATTACAAACATGGGGTGCCTATCCAGATCTATAACTTCCATTACCTGCTCTCACTCAATAAACCACCTCTCAGATATTTACTTGTCTTCCTAAAGTAAAGGTAAAGGGACCCCTGACCATTAGGTCCAGTCATAACTGACTCTGGGGTTGCGGCACTCATCTCGCTTTATCAGCTGAGGGAACCAGCATACAGATTCCAGGTCATGTGGCCAGCATGACTAAGCTGCTTCTGGCGAACCAGAGCAGTGCACGGAAATGCTGGTTACCTTCCTGCTGGAGCGGTACCTATTTATCTACCTGCACTTTGAGGTGCTTTCGAACTGCTAGGATGGCAGGAGCAGGGACCGAGCAATGGGAGCTCACCCCATCGCAGGGATTCGAACCGCCGACCTTCTGATTAGCAAGCCCTAGGCTCTGTGGTTTAACCCACAGCACCACCCGTGTCCCGCTTGTCTTCCTAGCCCCTAACTATTCATTGACTCAGCTTATTTCGCTACACTAACTCAACCTTCCCACAGACTCTATCCCAATTCCCTCCTACTCCAACCAACCACCCAACTCCCAACAAACTCCTCTCTTCGCGCCTCCCAGAGCTGGTTTTATAGTCCCTCTGACTCCACCCCCTGGGTTCTGATTGGGTAACTTGTTTAACTATTTCACCTCCAGCACTCTCACATGTTAACGTCACAACCGCACCACCTTCCTCCGCCAGTGGTCTGGACTGCTGACATTTGTCTAACTGTTGCATTTGTGGTTTATGTAAAAAAGCAACATCCTCATTTCTCACATAGAGCATATCTACTCCTGTTGGAGCAAATCCTGTCTATGGTGGTTCATGGTGGCTGGCGGCTGTGGAAGCTCAGGCTCAATGACCTGGGTTTGTACTGAGAGACAGCCAAGATGGCCTCTTCGGCAGCCTCAGCTTTTGGAGCTGGAGTCAGTCCAGGCTCAGCCCTCCCAGGCTAGGTGGGAAAAGGCCTGCTAGGCAGGGAGCAGGTACCCCCAGAACTCACAGCCAAGATTTGACATCAGGAAGACTGCAGTGCTAATCCCACACCCCGGTGGGTTGCCTTTTAAATATTTAGGTTTGTTTTGGAATAAAGTAGGGTTGCCATATTTCTAAAGGTGAAAATCTGGACACAAAGTTGTTGAGCTCCCCCTCTCCTGGGCTTCTGACATGGGTTACTGTTACGGAAATAACCGGGGGGGGGCACATCTTTAAAGTTGTTAAATGATACAAATATTATGCCTGAATGTATCCTTTCAACTTGACAGCTCAGGGAAACTTTAAAATAATATAAAATCAACTCCTTTCCCAGTTTCCTCCATTCCAAAGCTATTTTCCCCTTGCAAAAGGACTCCAGGAAGTTCCCAGAGGTCACAATTGCTGGGCTCATTGTTAGCCAAGGGAAGCCAAATCTCATCACCTGACTTGCCTCAGGCTCCAGACATGCAAAGGAAGTTCTATTGTACTTTTGGGTGGTGGGTACTTAAGACATATTGTCTATGCTAATCTTATACCTGAGTCTTGCCCTGCCATGTCTGCTTATGCTAATCTTGTATCAAGGACTTGTCTGGACATGTTTGCCAAAGCGAACCCCTCCCCTTTTGTGACATGTCAGTGATGTAGCAATGATGCTGTATGAACTGTATTCTGGGATATGGTGGGAAAGTTTTAAAAGTCTTTGTCACCCCATCCTCGGGGTTCAAATTTGCTCTTTGAACCTATTGCGCAATAAACTTTGGTCTACAGCTATTTGCTCTGGTTGGCTGGAATCCTTCCTTTATTCCTCAGGGACCCGCGGGTCTCTGCCAGATGAGCTGGGTGACTGAGCAGCCTCACACCTAGATTTTTCTGTAACAGTTACCATATGTCCGGATTTCCCCGGACATTCCAGTGATTTCTGCCAGGACACTGCTTCTGAATGCCATATTCCAGCTATGTCCAGGAAATTCCAGACATATGGCAACCCTAGAATAAAGCATCTTCAGGTTTGGGCAAGAAATAAACCCAAATATAAAAATGTTTGTTCTACTGCTTCTGGTTTAAAATTAGGGTTGGATGGAATTGCACGTAATTATTTTGTATTTATAATAAGCCTGCTTCAATCACTGCATTTCCTTTGCAGGGGTATTTATATTTAACACAGTGCCTCTCAAATAAAACGAGCTCCTGAAAGAACAACAGGCATCCTTCAGCTAAGTCCCAATGAAATTAATGAATCTACACTACCCATGCTTATTAACATCAGTGGGTCTCCTTGGAGCAGGACGCACTGAATACTATACAACCTTCCCACCCTGTCAAAGTGTGCGGTTTTCTGTACATATTCTACTGCTGTCCATTACAATGACAGCCCCAGGGAGTGGCAGAGGAGGCAGCCATTTTGAATTCCCCCTATTCAAAAACACCTAAAATAGACCTTTGAGGGGGAAACAAAATGGCTGCCACTCCATTTCACCCGATGGAATAAATATAACATTCTCAACTTTGCTCCCTTTTTCCTACCTCCTCTTTTTTTCCAACCCTCCCTTGCATACAAACGAGCTCCATTTTCACACCTCTGTTATTGTTCAGCTCCCTTTCACGCATCTGTTATTGTTCAGCTCACCTGTAACAGTCCCTCCAAGTGTCCCTATTTTCCCTCCTCGGGGAGAAGCCCTGAAGAGCCGCACAAACGCTCCATGCGGCTCTTTAAAGGGAGCACTGAGCAGAGCCTCCCGCCTGCGTTCGCTCCATAAGATGCACACACATTACTTTTTAGGAGGGGAAAAGTGCGTCTTACAGAGCGAAAAATACGGTCATTTACCGCTGCACAACAATAAGGTCACCCTATGGTTGTGTGCATTTGGATATTCTGCTACACCCTGTCTATTTCCCGAAAGGATAGTTCGTTGGGAACCCTTTCGGGTGCAATTGTGGCTAAAAAGGAAGCTACTAAAGCAGTAATATATTTGTCCCAATCTGCCAGGAGAAATCTTACTTGGCTGCTTCTTGAAGTTGTGGCCAGATGCATAGCTGTCAACGTTTCCTTTTTTTTAAGGGAAATTCCCTTATTCCGAATAGGATTCCTCGCGAGAAAAGGGAAAAGTTGACAGCTGTGGCCAGATGTCCAAGATTTTGCTCAGCATCAGTTGGCTAGGACTGCTGTTTAAAGGGCAATCTAAGAGAATGTGGTCCATTGAATCAGGTACTTCTTGATTGCAGGCACACAAACGGGCTTGAAATGGAATGTGTGAGAATCTGCCTTTGGTCACTGCGTAGGGGAATGCATTTAGTCTCGCAAGCATAAAAGCTCTTCGATGGGAAGGGAGTAGTAGATCCTTTAGATATTTGGCACAGATTGCATAGGAGGCTGTGATACCTAAGGCCTCCGGGGAACAAGATCTCGGAGTATGAGGTAACAGGTGCTGTCTTTTGTGGTCGTGATTAATTGGAATGTGTGGTTTTTGTCACATACTTTGAGGCTCCCGAGGGCAATGCCCAAACTACGGATTTTGTCTCTAATTGCTCTGTATCATCTGGATAAAATACGGTCTTCAAGCATAGAGGTTAAGAAGGAGTTAGATGTTGTTCTAAAATGGACTTGTGCAATCTTGTGCCGTCTGTTTTGCTCTCCTAGCCTGCTCTGACTTCGTGCAAATGCAGGATTGTGCTACAGCGCTACAGATCCTCCAATAGGGGCTGCTCACTGATGTCATGCAAATCCAGGATTGTGATGCGGCACCACAAATCCCCCAATGGGGAATGCATGACGACACTCTTACATTTTTATTATATGTAAGATATAATAGCAGGGGCAGTATGTTTGCAGTTGTCTGTCACTTTACGCAATGTTATGTCGAGTACTAAATTTATTAAGCTACCATATGAAAATAGAGACTAATAATGCAACTTTGAGATAAATACAATTTTGTACACGCATGCTTTCACATCGTTTATAATGATTCCCCGAGTAGGCATTAAAAACATTTCACCCTCTGTAGACATGCATTATATTAACACAGGCTATTAAAAGCAAAATGGAGGGGGGAATTATTTAGACTTTTTGGTGCTAAAACAATAGCATTTTAACTGATGTAGACATTCAGAGCTGAAAGGCAATATTTTTTCTGAGTTTGAGCATCGGCAGGGGATTGAATATATCATAATGATGAAAACCTCTGAGTATGACAAGTCGGTAGCAAATCTCTTATGCTTTGAATTTTCTGAATTGCTTTCTTCCTTGGGAAAAATGCTGATTGTTTTTCATGCATTTCCTCCTTCCATTATTGTTACTTATGGTAGAAAGGGTTTGTCAAAATGTTATCCTATAAGTTTTTGTTCTTTTGAGGTGAAGGCATCTGTGTACCTGAAGCATAGCTGTCAAGTGTCCCTTATTTGAAGGGACAGTCCCTTATTCCAGCGCCATGTCCCACTGCTGTCCCTTATTGATGGATGTCCCTTAAATGATGTCCCTTAAATTTCAAAGGAAGCAGCTCCTCTCCCTCCCTCCCTGCCGGCCAGGGAGAAGGGAGGCTCCAACTGTGTTGCTTGGCTGTATTGCTCACCCAATAAGAAGTCTAAGAACGACTGGGGGAGGTGGAGCTTGCATGCCTTGTGTGTGGCTAGTTAATGCAAGCTGAGGAGTTTTTTGAATGCTGGACGCCATTTTGTTGCACGTGCTGCTGCAAACTTTGCAGTGCAAAGCCAGGCCGGGGAGCCATCTTAAGTTGAGGCTGCATAGGCCTTGTGGTGCATGTGATTCAGATTCTATTCAGTTGAACCTCTGGTTACAAAGTTGGTTGAACAGTGTTCTCGAAGCTACCCAGCATGAGTTTGACCAGACTGCAGGAGGACAGGAAGACTGGAGTGCCTGGAACAGGTGAGGCTGCAGGTCCCTTATTTTGGCTGCTGGTCCCTTATTTTCAAGGCTGCTGGTCCCTTATTTTCAAATCTGTAAGTTGACAGCTATGACCTGAAGCAGCCACATCCTGAGAGCAAGGTGAATTTTAGGATGACCACAGGTTGCCCCTGAAATTTTGAGACAGTCACTTTATCTTCACCCATGTATGTAACAGAATCCTTGAAAGGCTGGCTGAAGCTTTAGCTCCTGCACAGAGAGGCAAATAAAACGTAGCGCAGTAGCAAACAAGCTATTAAGTTGTTTGGAACTATTCTTCAGGCCGAGTGTTAAACAAATGCAAAATGGAGAGGTGGGAGTTGGAAGGAGCTGGGCATAATGGAAAAGCTCCAAAGCCGGCAGTCTTAAGGTAAAAGGCAGGATATGTTTTGCAGCAAATTTCTATGCATGGTTGACTCAGAAGTCCCACTGTATTCAACAGTGCTAATTAAGGATTGCAGCCTTAATTATGTTAGATTGTCCTGGGTACAAAATAGATTTCAGGTTGCACCGATGGCTGCTAGGACAAAGGAATGCTACGACTGTGCATGCTTTCACCGTATAAAAGCCAGATTGTATTTGGATCCCCTCTGCCTTCAGAGGAATTAAGTTCTCCTCTGCTTAATGCTGGAAGCAGACATAAACAACACTCATCATTTGTATTTTCAAAGGGAAACAGCCATGAGTTTTGGCAGGACCATGGAAGGAGGGAATGTGTACACACACACACACACACACACACACACACACACACACACACACACACCCCGCATTCTCAACACTGATTTGGGTAGCTGTGGCTGCTGTTTACAAATCCAAAAGGATTTGTGTGAACTTAGAGACATTTTGCATCACCTGGGCCACTTCCAGACTGTTGCTGTTTTGTGAGTAGGTTTCAGTAACATATCGGCATATCATGTTGCCCAATTCAAGTGGATTTGATCCCCTTTTTCATAGTAATCACAACCACCACCAGCAGGCTTTCTGCAGTAAGGACATAAACTATAAAATGTGGGGATAACAATTGCTTAATACGGCATCTTATCAAACAGGTCAGAATAGATGCTCAATAAACAGGTAATCTGGAAATACTTTCCTTTACATAGTACCAACGGTTGGGCTTTTCCACTGGGTTCAGTTGTTTGCAAATAGAAGCTGTAAAAACAAGGCAAAATGAAACACATGAGATCAAATGAGGGCCACTTTATGGAACTCATCCTGTGAAAGTGAACCAGTCCAGACTTATTTTAGGGTTCAGAGATCTGTCAAAGATCAGAAAATTCAACAGTGTCTCCCTGCTAGGCTGATATACCTCTTAGGAAAACTGGCTCTTGCACCCATATTTACAGTGTTGCATTGTTCTGCTACAGAAAAAGAATTTTAGGCAGGCTATTTCAAATAACAAACAGATGCAGGTAACCTTGCAGTTTTTCTTTATTTCACATTTATTCCAAGAATTTGCTTGCAATAACAGACTCTCCAAGTGTCCCTATTTTCCAGGGACGTCCCTGATTTAGAGAAGCTGTCCCGGTTTCTGATTTGATCCTGGAATGCCCCACTTTTCCTTAGGATGTCTCTATTTTCATTATCTGACCCTGGGACCATCTGAAGGCAATCCTGTATAGGGAAGGTTTTTTTAAAAAAAAACACTGTTTAGAGTGTGTGTGTGTGTGTGTGTGTGTGTGTGTTGGAAGCTGCCCAGAGTAGCTGCGGCAACTCTGTAAGATGTGTGGGATATAAATAGTAAATTTATCATTATGGAATGGGACGTCCCTATTTTCATTGGAGAAATATTGGAAGGTATGTGAGAAGCTCCAAGAACATTCGTTTTCCTTCATCATGTACACATCCAGTACTGCCCCCCTTCCATCATCACTTGTCAGCAACTTTAAGCTGAAATATTTCAGACCTGGGCTGCTCTTTTTTTAAAAAAAATCTACAATCCTAAAATCTGAATAGGGGGAGAAACATCAATGTCTTATCTACCAGGTTTCTAAGCCTGATATGGCCAGGCAAGCCAACTCAATCAGGGATGAAGGTAACATGGGTGTAGCCAGGACTTGGGGGGGGGGGGCAGGACTGTTAGGGGAGGTAGAACTGACATGATTGGTCAGTTATTTCTATTTTTACTTGATAGGGGAGGGGGCAGCTGCCCCCCTGCCCCCCTTGGCTACACCCATAGAAGTTGGTGCATGTACCACCCTTCCTCCAGGCTGCACCCATTCAGGTGAGAAGGGAAGTCTTCCTCCTCAGTGCCCCACAACTCTGAGTTGGCGATACACAGGAGTTGAAACTACCCAGCTGTCATGATCAGACCACTATCTCATGAAGTTTGCTCTGATGGCATCCTGCAGAGGTGGTGTCAGACTTCAGGGAACCAGCTTCCTCCCTCCTTTGGCAGTAGATAAGCAGAACAAAGGAAAATGAGTCTTTTTACCTTTTAGAAACTTTAATGATCACAGAGAGAGAACAAAAAACCCATTTCCTAGGAATGACGGTGCTCCCAATTAAGGGTCCCACCCACTTCCTCCCTAGTCACCCCTGTCACTACTGCATCTTGCAACCTGATCTCGCAACCACTGTGCTTTCTGTGCTGCCAGTTTATCAGCTCTAGGGCCTAGGGCCCCTCTTCATCTAAATCCAGCCCTGGGAGGCTCCCACCATTCCCCCTCAGCGTAGCCTTCCTCAGCATGGTCCCTGACAGGTGGGGGACCCGTTAAGATGATCTGCCCCCAGAGATTTATGGAATCCAATGGGTTCCTTCCCAGGAGCCAGTGCAGGCAATTCTGCCAAGGCCCTAGTCTTGCTGTGGACTCATAGTGGGCCATTGACAGCATTGCAAGCCAAGTGTCATCTCCAACACTGTGGAGCTTAGGTTGCCCCTGGCTTACTGGGCAACTCTGGGCAATGAAAGACATCAAGAGAGGATTGAAATGAAAGAGGCACGAGTCTCATCAGGGCAATGGAACACATGTAAGAGAACATAGCCATGACTCCTATGTGGTGGTAAACAGTGAAGAGGACCTTCCTTGTTGCATCCGTTGCCTCCAGCCCAGCTTTTCTGAGTGCTATATGATGCTTGCTTTCAGCTAGCACACAAGGCAGTGAGGCTCCCCCCCTTAAAAAGGTCCCCCTTTCCAGCCTATAATGTTATGAAACATAAGACATCGCTGAAGTGCAATGTAATGTCACAGTACCATAGTTGCAATGTTAGACAGCGGTTTGGAAGTTTGGATGGCTCCCCCAAACCACACCACCCCGAGTTTCACGCTGTGGGATCTTTAAATTAATACTTGCTTGCTTCCCACCATGCCTTTCTCTGGCAACTTGCGGAAGGCAGGGATACGTCCCCCAGTTCCGCTTTTTCAAGACCTCAGCTGGACACGTAATCCTTAACACCCCAAAACAGCAAGTAACTGCGATGCTTGTGTTAATAAAAAAACAAACACACAGGGACCCACAGCCTGGCAAGGCTCTCCAGAATGGCACTGTACAGTCACTGAAAAGTTTCTTTGTGTTTCATGTTGCAAAAGGGGTTTGATTAATGCCATTTTCTTTGCCTTGGAATTATTTCCACCCCAGTGGTGTGCTGTAAGTGAAGTAAGCATATTTCAAAGAGATGTCTAAAAATTGTTCCTCTTTTGTCCTTCCCAGCAGCGAGTTCCCACCCCCATCCCTGTTTTAAGCCATCATTTAAGAAACATACTGAAAATCAAAAACCCACCCCTTCTACCAGGAGCTGCTCTTGCCTCCCACACGCCCCACTTCATGCTATAATTAGGACAAACATTGGAAAGTACAAATATATTCGCCCTGCAAATTTTGACCCAGCTTGCAATGCACTCCTGTGGCAGCAATTCTTGAGGTAGTTTTCTCTGGGGGGTCTTACTGTACAGCCATCAACATCTGCTGGTGCTCACATTGCCTTCTTCCGGTAATGAAGCCCTGAAGCACAACTAGCAAGGAAAACAAAGCAGCTACTTATACTTTCTTGATCAAGGTATCTCCCCTGCCAGGTAAGTATAGCTACTTATACTTTCTTATCCAAGAAACTGGACACACCAGAAATAAGATTTTCGGCTGGCAATTTATTGCCTCTGTTAGTACCCAGTACAGTGGTACCTTGGTACTCGAACGGCTTGGCTCCTGAACAAATCAGCTCCCAAACGCCACAAACCCAGAAGGAAATGTTCTGGTTTGTGAACATTTTTCAGAAGCTGAACATCCGACGCAGCTTCCGGTTGAGTGCAGGAAGCTCCTGCAGCCAATCGGAAGCCGTGCCTTGGTTTTCGAACAGTTTCAGGAGTCGAACAGATTGCCAGAATGGATTAAGTTTGAGAACCAAGGTACCACTGTATTTGGACATTTTGTCTGAGTCCTCCATGAGTTAACTGCCTCGGTAGCTCAGTTGGTGGAGCATGAGACCCAATCTCAGTCTTGCAGGTTCAAGCCCTATGTTCTTGAATGTACAGTGGTACCTCGGGTTAAGTACTTAATTCATTCTGAAGGTCCGTTCTTAACCTGAAACTGTTCTTAACCTGAAGCACCACTTTAGCTAATGGGCCCTCCTAATGCTGCTGCGCCGCCGGAGCACGATTTCTGTTCTCATCCTGAAGCAAAATTCTTAACCCGAGGTACTATTTTATGGGTTAGTGGAGTCTGTAACCTGAAGCGTATGTAACCTGTAGCGTATGTAACCCGAGGTACCACTGTACAGGGAATTGGACTAGAGGACCCTTGTGGTCCCTTCCATCTCTACAACTCTATGATTCTTCACCAGCCCCCTACCCCATCTCTTTCCCCAAAATGCACATTCCACAGGGAGGGAGCCATGAATGGGGAAGGTCCATATTATACATCTTTAGGCCTGCAAGTGTCAGATGGCTTAGGAAAGTTAACTTGCCAGGACTTCTGGACCTGGAAACCCTGGCAGAGTATATTTCCCAAGGATCTTTGCTGTGGGAAATGGCTGTTGGTCCCAATGAAGGTCTGAGAATTTTTTTGGGGGGGGGGAGAGAAGAGGGCAGGGGCAGCCTGGAGCTGTCAGCATGGATGATATTCATGAGTCCTTTCCAACACTGTGATCTTGTGTAGGAGAGGGTAGAGTGTGTAAGAGGAAGCCAGCCAAACCAGTTCCTTTGCCAAAACAATTGTCTTAGCCGGCTAGTTAAGTACTTCCATGTACATGTCCAAAGAGGTTGTCCTGTTGCCATAGAGACAAATGGGAGGTGGACTCCCCCAATGTGTTGGAAGCAAGATCACCTTGGAAGTTAGAGGAACAATAGCTAGAGGGCTGTCTTTGTGAGTGAGTGCAACAATATTTACGATCCCAAGGGTTTTGGACTCATATTGTTCCTGACCCTTCTGTACTATTCCTGAAGCAAATTGCTAATAAAAATGCTTTCACATTTAACCGTCATGTGTGCGCTACCAGCCCTGCATCCTTTGTGACATTATTGATTTCAAGAAGAGACGCTGTCAATACAAAAGGCTTCTTCACTATTTGTTGCCTTGGAAAAATCAATCCAAATCTGTCAGCTCCTTTGTAACACATTACTCAGTCATTTGTCTCTGGAAAAAAGGGCATTGTCCACTTAAATCACCACATTAATATGTTTCTTGTTTTTTCCTTCAAAGGAAGTTTTCTTTGCTTGTCCTCTCCAGTGAAAAAGTTACTTCGGTCAGGAGATGAGCAATAGTTTTTATTAGAACTGAGCATGGTAAGGGCATTGTATCTTAGTGGCAAGCACACCAATTGCCCTTTTCTCTGCTTACTGTTGCTGCTCAAATAGGTTTTGCAGTTTTCTTAAGCTTTCCCCCCCTTTTAACTGTTCACTAAAGGCAATAGTGGATGGCAAAAAGAGCAGTCTTACGGCATAGAACTGTAGAACTGTGGAGTTAGAAGGGACCCCAAGGGTCATCTAGCAAAACGCCCCGCAATGCAGAAAACGCCGTGAAAATGCTTTTTTAAAAAAAAGTTTTGAAAAATAAATTGGATTTTGCATAGCTCACTGTCGCCATCTAGTGTCACATTTGTATATTGCACTTTACAACATTTTGTTTGCAGCTGTGCAGATGAGTCCCTTACCTTCAAGAAATTCATGGTGGTCTACATGGTTCTCCCCTTCCACATTTGTGTTCTGTTCTTAAAAGGCCTTAATTACTGAGTGGTATTCAATTAAAGTTTACTCTGGGCAGACCTGCTGAAATCAAAGGACTTAACTGATTTAGTCATGTTCACTAATTCCAATGTGAGTAAATGTGAATACTACCCTGAGGCAGATTCACCCTCTTGCAGAACAGCCTTTTGAATGGGACTAATTTCCAGGAAGGGACGCGGGTGTCGCTGCAGTCTAAACCACAGAGCCTAGGGCTTGCCAATCAGAAGGTCGGCGGTTCGAATCCCCACGACGGGGTGAGCTCCCATTGTTCGGTCCCAGCTTAGCAGTTTAAAAGCACGTCAAAATGCTGGCCACATGACCCGGAAGCTGACTGTGGACAAATGTTGGCTTCCTCGGCCTATAGAGTGAGATGAGCGTGCAACCCCAGAGTCTTCCGCAACTGGACCTAACATTCAGGGGTACCTTTACCTTTACCTAATTTCCAAGAATTGCCCATTTAATTGGTAAAACGTCCTTGTCTCCACCCCATAATATTTCTCAACTATTACAGAGCAGGAAACCTCACAACCATTTAGTATGATGTCTCTTCGGAAATTCTTTACAATATGTTAGGTCAAGGCCAGATTAAGGTGATTTAGGGCCCTGGTTCACTTCCCCAAATAAGGTCCCCTTTACGCAAAGAGGAACACTTGAAGCAGGTAGAACAAAACAAGTCATATGGGATGTTGAAGACTAACAAATTTATTATAGCATAATGCTTTCTGGATTCCAAAAAAAAAGCTCTGAGCCTGTAGAGTTTCACAGCTCTCATTAAAAACAAAAATGAAGAAAAAAAATACGCTGGGCATGTACAATTTTGAACCTCCAACACAAGTGCTTAGCTGAAGTATCACCCATCACAAACCAGGGCAAAATGGTGCAATGCCTCACCAGTGGCGTAGCATGGGTTGTCAGCATCCGGGGCAAGGCAAGTAATTTAGATTAGATTAGATTAGATTCTTTATTGTCATTACACAAGTGCAACATTGCACAAGTGCAACGAAATTGGATGCCATCCCTTAAAAACAACAAAAGCAAAACAACAACAACAACCAACAAACCACATTCCAGCCACACCCACACCCACACCCATCAATCTCCCAGGTCACACTATCGAGTTACAGCATTCAAAAAGGCCACAGCTCTTGGGTAGAAACTGTTTTTCAGTCTATTTGTCCTTGACTTGATGTTTCTATATCTCCTGCCAGAAGGAGATCTTTTCCAAGATGGCGGCGCGCATAGACGCTGCGGCTTAGTGCTCTCCCTTAGCGTTTTGTTTTGTTTGTATTATTTTTACTTGGTCTGAGTATGTCTGACCGGGTAAGAAAGATTTACAGCAGGCAGGAACTTCTGAAGGTCGGGTTACAGTGTGAACAAGCTGTAAGTAATTTGTGCCCCCTAACCCGTGGATTTTAGCAGGGGCAGAGAGCTGCGAGTGCGAGCGCCCCCCCCCCGATGTTGCGCCCGGTGCGGCCGGCCCCCCCTGCACCCCCCACGCTACGCCACTGTGCCTCACCCTCAACTAGTTTTCTTTTTTGCTTTCATGGCATTTTGTAGGAACAGCTATCGGCCTCTCTTCCCTGCTAACCCATGCTGTTTCATCTCAGCACAAAGGGTCTTCCGATGCTGTTTAGAAACGCTGGTTCACCAAAGCTGCAGCGCTGAGACCCAGAAGCGAGGGAAGCATCCTTGTTTTGGTTATGCAACTGTTGCAACACTTGTTTTCTTCCCGTACCGCGCTGCACAGCATGAGGAAAAGAGCAAGCATTGCTCAGTTGCCTAGGCAACACAGATATGCTTGCTTAGTTCTTGCCTGTCCTACAAGGGTGTAGCAGAGCACAGAAGATAGGCGAGCAGCTTCACATTGCCTGGGCAACTGGGCAACACACATACTGTCTTGTCATGATGTCCCATGAAGCTGCAGGGCTTAGTGGAAAGAGCAAGTAGTGCCCAGTTGCCTACAGAACTTCACCTGACTTCCTGATCCTTCAAAGCTTCTTTGTTGTTGTTTAGTTGTGTCCGACTCTTTGTGACCCCATGGACCACAGCACACCAGGCACTCCTGTCTTTCACTGCCTCCCGCAGTTTAGTCAAACTCGTGTTAATAGCTTCGAGAACACTGTCCAACCATCTTGTCCTCTGTTGTCCCCCTTTCCTTGTGCCCTCAGTCTTTCCCAATATCAGGGTCTTTTCCAGGGAGTCTTCTCATGAGGTGACCCAAGTATTGGAGCCTCAGCTCAAAGCTTCTTTAGATGCCCTCAAGTTCTAAGGGTAAAACTTTTCTCTGTCCATATTCTCCAGATCAAGCAAAGTTCCATCCACTTCTCTCATGTCTCCTCTTTCTTGGTGGTGGTGCCCGCCCTGTGGAACGCCCTCCCATCAGATGTCAAGGAAATAAACAAGTATCTGACTTTTAGAAGACATCTGAAGGCAGACCTGTTTAGGGAAGTTTTTAATGTTTGATGTTTTATTGTGTTTTTAATATTCTGTTGGGAGCTGCCCAGGTGGGCTGGGGAGGCCCAGCCAGATGGGCGGGGTAATAATAATAATAATAATAATAATAATAATAATAATAATAATAATAAAATATAATAATAATAATAATAATAATAATAATAATAATAATAATAATAACAACAACAACAACAATAATAATTTATTTATACCTTGCCCATCTGGCTGAGTTTCCCCAGCCACTCTGGGCAGCTTCCAATCAAGTGTTAAAAACAATACAACATTAAATATTAAAAACTTCCCTAAACAGGGCTGCCTTCAGATGTCTTTTAAAGAGAAGATAGCTGCTTATTTCCTTCACATCTGAAGGGAGGGCGTTCCACAGGGCGGGCGCCACTACCGAGAAGGCCCTCTGTCTGGTTCCCTGTAACTTCACTTCTCGCAATGAGGGAACCGCCAGAAGGCCCTTGGTGCTGGAGCTCAGTGTCCGGGCTGAACGATGGGGGTGGAGACGCTCCTTCAGGTATACAGGACCGGGCCATTTAGGGCTTTAAAGATCAGCACCATCACTTTGAATTGTGCTCGGAAACATACTGGGAGCCAATGCAGATCTCTCAGGACCGGTGTTTTGTGGTCTAGCTGCCGCATTCTGGATTAATTGCAGTTTCCGGGTCACCTTTGAAGGTAGCCCCACGTAGAGCGCATTGCAGTAGTCCAAGCGGGAGATAACTAGAGCATGCACCACTCTGGCAAGACAGTCCGCAGGCAGGTAGGGTCTCAGCCTGCGTACCAGGTGGAGCTGGTAGACAGCCGCCCTGGACACAGAATTAACCTGCGCCTCCATGGACAGCTGTGAGTCCAAAATGACTCCCAGGCTGCGCACCTGGTATAACTAAATTATTATTATTATTATTATTATTATTATTATTATTACTACTACTCACCTTTTCTCTAAACCAGTGTTTCCAAAACTTTTCCATGGTCCACTTCAAAATTGCTGATGAACTTTGTGGATCACTTAATATTTTATTTCTGCCTGTTGTAACCCTCGGTAAGTACCTGGAACCCTGGAATCTCATATATTTGGGCTGGCATGCCACAATATAGATATTCACATCTTGCCGGGGTTTATTCCTTTCAGTGACTGGAGTGAATGCCACCGATCAGCTGTTTCCATGGCTACAGTTACAGTGGCAACACCGCTGTCCTCTGTCTGCCAATGAGCATCAGATATTTGCAGCTTTGAACGCAGACTATCTGCGGGTTGTTCTATAATTTGTTCCTTTCTGTACTATAGATCATCTCGTGCTAAAGACTAGAGACATGTGAATTACTCTTCAGGTCTTAATAACTTAAAGTGCCATCGTCTGCATGTTTACTAGGCAGCAAATCCTGCTATATTAATTATGGCTTACTAGTCTTAATTAAGCGTGTTTAGTTGTGTACTGCTGTGTTGTTCTCTGTGTTTTTTCATTTCCCTATGTAGCTTTCAAAGCACATGTGCTGCTGTAATGATTCTGAAGGATTAAACGGATTATTATTAAATCTATTCCAATATTAAGGGATGTTGGAGAAATCCAATGAAAACAGAAGTGGGAGCAGGGATTGCCGGTGTAATCAACCCAGCACAAACCATTGGTATACACTATGGTTGTTGATTTCAGTCTGCAAAAGGTTGATTACACCCCCACCCCAATTGGCTTTGCATTTCCTCTGCGCTGAAATGAACGTGGAGGAATAACATAATGACAATGTAATTTACATAATAATGTCATTTATTTTTATTTCTTTTGGCCTACACTTTGCATATTGTTTTGAGATTCCCTTATGTTGGATTTGATTTTTAGGCTGTATATTGATTGAAGGATTGGAATTGTATTATACGGTATTTGATATCTATTTTGAACATGGTTTTGATATTTTCCTGAATGGTATTGGACCTCTACTTTGTGTTCTGAAATTCCGTTCTGTTGTATTGGATTTCTATTTCCAGTGCACCACTTTTGAGATTCTCTTATTAAGTGATTGCTACATTTTCTAAATCAATTGAATAGGTTATGTAGTTTCACCAAAGCAGCTGGACAAGTGACGTTAGGTCTTTTTGGTGGAATACAAACTGCAGTGGAACAGAAACAGTACTACACGGAACAGATACAGCGGGAGGCGAAAATAATGCATTCCTAGGTTCCTACCCATATCCCACTTTTAACTCATAGGCCACAAATCTCTCTTTTCCTTTAGAGAGCTCTGTCTTATTTCGCCTCACACAGCTGTGCAAATGCTTTTAAATTCAAGCTGTTCAAGCCCCGCTGACAACATATTCTTATGTCAAAATGTTTTGGTTTAACTGGGTTGTGAATCAGACCCCTGTCTCTAAGAGATTTCTAAATAAACCAGCTAGAGTTCTGCCTGCTAAGAGCACACAAATTGCTCATCCAGGCAGAAGCAAAATCTCCCACTGTACAAATCGTGTCCTCCAAATCATGGAGATCCATGTGTTTCGGTGAGATCACCAAACTGCCTTCTTGTTGCTGGGGCGGAGCCGTTTGGATGACCCCTGCACCTCATTGGTTGCCCCTTTGTTGCTGGGGAAATTTTTTGTCCATTGGGGTTTGATTGGCAACTAAGGGGCTATTTAAGCGGCTGCACGAGGCAAAGTACCTTCTCTTTCGCGTCGTGCAGCAGATCTCCCTCCCTATAATTTAAGGTTGTGTTTTTGACCTTGCTATGCTTGTCTAGGGGACGCAGGTGGCGCTGTGGTCTAAACCACTGAGCCTAGGGCTTGACAGTAGGAAGGTTGGCGGTTTGAATCCCTGTGATGGGTGAGCTACCATTGCTCGGCTCCAGCTCCTGACCACCTAGCAGTTCGAAAGCACGTCAAAGTGCAAGTAGATCAATAGGTACCGCTCCGGCGGGAAGGTAAACGGCGTTTCCGTGCGCTGCTCTGGTTCGCCAGAAGCGGCTTAGTCATGCTGGCCACATGACCCGGAAGCTGTACACCGGCTCCCTCGGCCAATAAAGCGAGATGAGCCACGACGACCTAATGGTCAGGAGTCCCTTTACCTTTACCTTTATGCCTATCTAGGGGTCGTCTGTTTTTGGAGCAGAGGCCCAATAGGAATTTTGCCACTTGGCTGTTTGGCTGGTGCGGCAGCAGGAGACCCCATTAGCTAAAGTGGTGCTTCAGGTTAAGAACAGTTTCAGGTTAAGAACGGACCTCCAGAACAAATTAAGTACTTAACCTGAGGTACCACTGTAGAGTGTTGCAGGGTTTTATCCTGGGCATAGTGTTATTGAACATACATGACTTAGGTAAAGGAGTAAGGTATGGTAAAGGTAAAGGACCCCTGGATGGTTAAGTCCATTCAAAGGTGACTATGGGGTTGTGGCACTCATCTCGCTTTCAGGCTGAAGGAGACAGCTTTCTGGGTTATGTGGCCAGCATGATTAAATTGCTTTTGGTGCAATGGGACACCGTGACAGAAACCGGAGCACACAGAAACACCGTTTACCTTCCCACCTCAGCAGTACCTATTTATCTATTTGCACTGGCGTGCTTTCGAATTGCTAGGTTGGCAGGAGCTGGGACAGAGCAACGGGAACTCACCTCATCACATGGATTCGAACCACCAACCTTCCAATCAGCAAGCCCAAGAGGCTCATTCTCATGAAGGGTGGCATTCAACCAAGTTTCACTCAAAACACACTAAGGATGATGCTGTACCAGCTGCCATTGGGGAGAATTTGGTAAATCTCCTCAGAATATTAAGTATGATTCTAGGAGCATTTGCAGTTAGCTGTGTCGTTTGTTGCAGAAGCAGTAACATATCCAAGTCTACACAATCTAGATAAATTCTTGACAATAACTGTGAAGATGAACACCCGGTAGTTATTTCTTTATCTACTGCAAATTATAGTAATTACACTGTGTACATTTTATTTTTGTGCTTGGAGCATACAGGACAACATTATCTGCTCACGATCTTCTGACACAATCTTGTACAGACTTTCGTGACTTAATGCCTGAACAGTTCAGGTTTCGGCACAAACATAAAAAAGTGCCCATAATAAAGGCGAACAACCTTTGCAACCTTTGATGCAGGGACAGAAACTCCTGCTCTATGAAATGTGCCAGTTCCATGCTTAAAAAAATTAGGATCATCAACAGTTATGCAACAGTTATCATCAATAAGTTATGCAAGTCGGTGTATACCTGAAGGAGTGTCTCCACCCCCATCATTCAGCCCGGACACTGAGATCCAGCACCGAGGGCCTTCTGGCGGTTTCCTCATTACGAGAAGTGAGGTTAATTTGTTCCGGAGGTCCATGCTTAACCTGAAACTGTTCTTAACCTGAAGCACCACTTTAGCTAATGGGGCCTCCTGCTGCTGCCACACCACCGGAGCAAGATTTCTGTTCTCATCCTGAAGCAAATTTCTTAACATGAAGCACTATTTCTGGGTTAGTGAAGTCTGTAACCTGAAGCGTATGTAACCTGAAGCGTATGTAACCCAAGGTACCACTGTATTGGAATTATATTTTATTGAAAACTTGAGAATTCAGCAATCATAAGATCATTTCTTCTACAGACCACAAATATCAGATACTGTATTGAGTTTTCAAGAAAAAAAGCATACATACAGATTGTGCCTTTTAAAATGAATATAACAAAATCCACAATCATTTGAAAGACCTACATTGGCTCCCAGTACGTTTCCGAGCACAAAGTGTTGGTGTTGACCTTTAAAGCCCTAAACGACCTCTGCCCAGTATACCTGAAGGAGCGTCTCCACCCCCATCGTTCTGCCCGGATGCTGAGGTCCAGCTCCGAGGGCCTTCTGGCGGTTCCCTCACTGCAAGAAGCAAAGCTACAGGGAACCGGGCAGAGGGCCTTCTCGGTAGTGGCGCCCGCCCTGTGGAACGCCCTCCCATCAGATGTCAAAGAGATAAACAACTACCTGACATTTAGAAGACATCTGAAGGCAAGTTTTTAATGTGTGACATTTTAATGTATATTTAATCTTTGTTGGAAGCCGCCCAAAGTGGCTGGGGAAGCCCAGCCAGATGGGCAGGGTACAAATAAATTATTATTATTATTATTATTATTATTATTATTATTATTATTATTATTAT
>JAXCMG010000063.1:965274-1014746 GCA_034642415.1 Podarcis siculus
ATTATTATTATTATTATTATTATTATTATTATTATTATTATTATTATAAAATAAAGGCAACTCCCAGAGATTATGTTGCAAGGCGCCGTACCTTTAAGTGAAATCGTGTATATTTGAAACTCCATTGAAAAAGGCTGCAAACACCCTATTCCACTTCCACCCCTTTCTGTGATGTTTTTCTGACATTTTCAGGTCACTTCTGGGTTTGGCACAGTGCATGCATGCACAGTCATGCACATATTGGACGTGCATAAAACGGTTGCTGCTTGTACAGAAAATTTTTATTCAGAACTCATCTTCCTTTTAACTGTTGTGTCCTAGTTTGATGGCTATAGGGAGGCTGTATTTTCAGTAAGCTTAGAGTTGCAGTCTGCCATTAAACTGGAAATGTAAGGTAAGTACCAGGGAGATAAATCAAGAACTTACAAATCAACCACTCGGGCTAACATTTCAAATGAGTTATAGGGTAAGGAAAGGGACACTAAGCAACTAAGACACGGATAACAACCATTTTTATTTATTTTTGAGTAAGGATTGGACTGGAATTAATAAGGTTTTCCAGTCCTTTTGCAAACAGGTTTGTAAGGAAGTTTGGGTACTGGTATGAATTCAAGGATAAACAAAAGACAAACTGAACAATGCTACCAAACTCTTTTTAACATTCAGAGAACTGACAAACGAGTAAAAGACAGTGTGAGCTTCTAGTTTTAACACTTCACTCTCCCTCCCCCCAAGCATTGTGATTGGAGATTCTTATAGCTCTGGATTGGAAGGTAAAGGTGCCAATGAGCAAAGTTCACCTCCCTTTCCCAATGCCCCACCCTAGCATTTTCCTTATATGGTATTGTTTTGCAGCACTTTGGAGACAGGCTTTCTAGCTTTCTTAGGGTTTTAAGCTCTGGATTGGTTGGAAGTGCGGCAAATTCAGTCAATCCTCTTCAAAGCAATCCAGAGGTGTCTCAATCCACTTTGGACTGGGCCCACTTTAAAATTACGGTACTTTAAAATCAATTCAATTTGGCATTTGGGATTTGTCTGAAGCCATTGCACAGCCCTAATATTTAATGTTTCTAAATACCTGGTGGGATGACTTGGTTGTAGACAGAGATACAATAGTGAGCAAAATCCTTTTGGTAGAGCTAATCAAGATGTACACGTCTCTGTTTTTTAATGCAGCTGGTTCCTTTTTTGTAACCTAAGTGGTGGAAGATGGGGCCATAAAGAACCAATGCATTTAACTTCATAATCAACATATTTTAGCCAGATGCAAGCATAATTGTCCAGCAAAGCAGAGGATAGATTGCCTATACAGTGGTACCTCGGGTTAAGTACTTAATTCGTTCTGGAGGTCTGTTCTTAACCTGAAACTGTTCTTAACCTGAAGCACCACTTTAGCTAATGGGGCCTTCTGCTGCTGCCGCTGCTCGATTTCTGTTCTCATCCTGAAGCAAAGTTCTTAACCTGAGGTACTATTTCTGGGTTAGCGGAGTCTGTAACCTGAAGTGTATGTAACCTGAAGCATATGTAACCCGAGGTACCACTGTACTTAATAAATATACATACTTTGTACGCCTTCAGAGCAGAATGTATAATCTGTCCGTTTGTATAATAGAAACCATTCAGTGATCCCAGAATTGTATTTTGAATCTGAACAGAGAAGGACAGTAACTTCCAGGTATTTAAAAGTATTGAATTGTTCTACTGAATATCCAGTCACGGCCCATTTCTATTTCTTACATTCGGTTGTAAAAATCAACTCTTTAGTTTTATCATCAGTTCATTGTCAACCATTATGTCTTGCAGTAGCTGGAGAATTTAGTCATGCATCTTTTAAATTCAATCGGGGATTGTGAAAGTAGTACAGCATTATCAGCATGTAATACCAATGGGATCTCCGTTTGGCCAGTCTGGGTAAGTGATGTCTCTGAGATTATAATTTGGGAGAGATATCATTCAAATAAAGATTTGAGGGACTAACAGAGGGAGCACCCCTGCCTCACACCAAGATATCACTGGGTTGGAAACTACCCACAGAAAATATACTGTTGGGTGACATATAATTACAGTGGTACCTTGGGTTACATACGCTTCAGGTTACATACACTTCAGGTTACAGACTCCGCTTACCCAGAAATAGTACCTCGGGTTAAGAACTTTGCTTCAGGATGAGAACAGAAATCACACAGCAGCGGCGCAGCAGCAGCGGGAGACCCCATTAGCTAAAGTGGTGCTTCAGGTTAAGAACAGTTTCAGGTTAAGAACGGACCTCCGGAATGAATGAATTAAGTACGTAACCAGAGGTACCACTGTATTCCAAGTAAATAAGTAAGTATGACTGAGCAAAATCAAAAGAATGCAGGATTCAATTGGACATCCACACCTTGCAGGATTCGATTCAACAGCCACACCTTGCAAAACCAGCTCAGCATCAGAACAGCAAGGTCTTATTTTGTAAGGGTTACAAACTGCAAGCACAGACGTTCAATCCCAAAGATAACTATCAAGAATCAGGAACCTTATCGGGAGACAGCAAGCTGCAGAGGGTAGGAACAAGATAAGAGAGGGAAGCAAATCCCCAGGTGATCAGTTGGCACCCATTCATCATCAACACATACAGAGTGGGTACACAAATACGTTTATGGAAACCAAAAATTGCTGATATAACAGGTGATAATATTTTTATGGAAAAAGTTTTGCCTTATTCAACTTTAATCAATATTCAGGAATCATAAAGGGTGGATGGAAAGGAAGATTCATGAAAAAATGAGAAAATGGAACCAAAGGGGTTAAGACATTGCAAAAGGGAAAGGAGAAAGCAGCTTTTACCTACTTCGCCCCTGCCCTATGATGCCCTAGACATTAGGGAATAAGACAGCAATTGTCAGTAACATGGCTCACCCAAATGCAAGGGAAGAGACAGACTCAGAAATTGAGCTAAGTGAAAGAGAGCTGGCTGACAGAATCGAGAAAAGCCAGTTTGACCCCCCTTCTCAAGAAAGACACTGTTAGCTCTCAAGAAGAGGAAGAGTTGGAAGGCAGCCAGAGCGTTGCTAGACAATCAGCAGATAATCAGAGGACTGAGACTGTGTCAAGTGAAAGTGGGGAGGGGGAAGTCCGACCTCTCAGTCCCTGTCCTAGGAGGCTGGATAAGATCAGATGACAACAGAAGGGCAAGAGGGGAGGGGTGGGAGTTTGGCATCCTTCCTGCTGTGGGAGGGGCAAAGATTCAGACTGACCAACTATCGTCAATGTGAGCAGGCGAGAAGCCAGTGCTCTGGCTGTGTTTTGTTGTAAATAAACGTACATAAAGCTGCCGGAGAGTCATTACTTCTTATCTGGGCTTGATTGCCTGCCAGAGATCATTACAGCAATGATGTGTGCAAAATTTTCATCATCTGAATCATCCCCATGGATTTTATTTACTTACTTAGAACTATATGCTGCTTTTGGGTGCTGGCGAGTCCTGAGAGCAGTGCAGAATTCTCTGTGAAAACAAATAACATCATAAAAAGAGCCCCAACAAAGGTAATACCTGTAATTTGGAATAGAATCATAGAATCATAGAGTTGGAAGAGACCACAAGGGCCATCGAGTCCAACCCCCTGCCAAGCAGGAAACACCATCAGAGCACTCCTGACATATGGTTGTCAAGCCTCTGCTTAAAGACCTCCAAAGAAGTAGACTCCACCTTGGATAAGGATGTTCCAAATTACCCAGTCTTGTTTCTGAAGTCTTTTTTTTAAAGCATTGGTTAGATGATGTTTAGGACAGCACCGGTCACAAAATGGTGATGCAGGAGCAGAACCAGGCACCAAAATGTCATCTCCCCACCTACCGTATTTTTTGCTCTATAAGACTCACTTTTTCCCTCCTAAAAAGTAAAGGGAAATGTGTGTGCGTCTTATGGAGCGAATGCAGGCTGCGCAGCTGTTGCTGAAGCCAGAAGAGCAAGAGGGATTGCTGCTTTTACTGCGCAGCGATCCCTCTTGCTGTTCTGGCTTCTGAGATTCAGAATATTTTTGTTGTTGTTTTCCTCCTCCAAAAACTAGGTGCGTCTTGTGGTCTGGTGCGTCTTATAGAGCGAAAAATGCGGTATTTCCTTCACCATCTCTGGCCCTTTCCCCTTAGGGGAGGGAGACTTTCTTTCCACCTGCTCCTCCTGGTGTCTCTGTCTTCCAGCTACTATTACTCAGCATTCTAGGGATTGCTGGCATCGGCCCATCAAAAAGGCTATAGTATAACTAGCAGACAAGTAAGGATATGGGAAGCAGGCTGTGGCATTAAGGCCCACTGGTGGCTCCCAGTTCACTTTTTGAGAAACACTCGTCAAGGATTTCTTCATCTAGAAAAACAACAAAATTTCACAAACAAGGAGTAATTATTGTGCACCCCAGGCTTGGTCTACATGCTTACCATTCCCCCCCCCCACTTTCCCTTTTTACAACTGTGAAATTATTTTGGCTTTCACCAGCAGCTTGTCCCATCAGGCTGGTGGCAGAGGTCCCAGAAAGCCTAATCAAAACTCCCCCCCCCATGCTTTTTTTCCCTTAAAAAATATTTAGGGGTACTCTCATTTTGACTCAAGAAAATCACCATTTTGTAGTTCAAATCGGGGGAAATACAGTAAATGGACAAAAGTACAAAGATTCACTAAATGTTTAGGGGTATGTGTACCCCTGCATACCCCCAGATAAAAAACTGTCCCTCCCTCTTTTAAATGCCACGGTACACTCTATCATTGGGCTGCAAACCTGCTCCATGGAAGGCTCCCCTTCCTCCAAATACAGTTGTACTTTCCACTTGGCACCCACTTTGCAAATACCATCCCCAGGTGCTACTGTATAGACCAGGGGTTGTCCACCTGGTCCCTACCCACTAGTGGGCGTTTCAGTCTTCTAGGTGGGTGGTAGGGGGTTCTACGGCACAAACTGAATCCCCCTTCCATCGAGCACTGGTGGGAGTAAGGAAATTTTACCATCAAGAAAGATGTATTAGTGGGCGGTAGGTAAAAAAGTTTGACTACCCCTGGTATAGACTCTTCTTCTTTGGTGAGCACTCGTAGCCGAGTAAGATTTTCTTCCATAAACACGGTCTTAGCAGTGAGTCCGTGACTCTGGAGGCCAATTCTGGATCCACACGTCCTTCCACATTGGGGACATAGGTTTCTGGGCGGGAGTTGATCGCGGTGAGGGTTTGCCAAGCATGCCTTCCTCCTAGCACGTTTCTCCCTTGCGTCCTGAGTTCGAATATCTTCAAAGCCCATGACACCTTTGGTAAAGGCTGTTCTCCAACTGGAGCGCTCACAGGCCAGTGTTTCCCAGTTGTCAGTGTTTATACTACATTTTTAAAGATTTGCCTCTCTCGAGTCATTAAACCTCTTTTGTTGACCACCAGCATTACACTTTCCATTTTTAAGTTCGGAATACAGGAGGATGATTTGGAGGACGATAATCGGTCATCCACACAACATGACCAGTCCAACAAAGTTGATGTTGAAGAATCATTGCTTTGACACTGGTGATCTTTGCTTCTTCCAGTACACTGGCTTTAGTTTGCCTGTCTTCCCAAGTGATGTGTACAATTTTTTGGAGACACTGTTGATGGAATCTTTCGAGGAGTTGGAGATGGCGCTTATAAATGGTCCATGTTTCACAAGCGTACAGTAAGGTTGGTAGTACAATAGCCTTGTAAACAAGCATTTTGGTTTCCCTGTGAATGTCCTGGTCCTCAAACACTCTGCACTTTAATCAGAAGAAAGCTGCACTCGCAGAGCTCAGGCAATGCTGGATTTTGGCATCAGTGTTGGCCCTTGTGGAAAGATAACTGCCCAGGTAGGAGAAGTGATTGACATTTTCCAACATTACACCATTGAGTTGGATTTGTGGCGCTGCAGAGGGGTTATTTTGTACTTGGTGCAGCACTTTGGTTTTTTGGATGTTGAGTGATAGGCCAAGCTTTTCGTAAGCTTCTGCGAAGATATTTAGGATGGTTTGAAGGTTTGAGTGTGCACACACTACGTTGTCATCAGCATACTGAAGCCCTATGGTGGAAGTTACGGTAATCTTAATCTTTGCTTTCAGCCTGCTCAGATTAAAGAGCTTTCCATCTGTTTGATACATGATGTCTACTCTGAAAGGGAGTTTCCCTTTGACAAAGTGTAGGATCATGGCAATGAAAATAATGACTAGAGTTGGGGTGATAACACAACCCTGTTTAACACCTGATCCCACTGTGAATGGTTCACTTTGAGAGCCATTGTTATCTGCGATTGTTGCTGTCATATTATCATGAAGGAGCCGATGTCCACAAATTTATCTGGGCAGCCAATTTTCAGAAGGACAGTCCACAGGGCATTACGATTTACAGTGTCGAAGGCCTTAGTCAGGTCAATAGATGCCATATGCAAGGGTTGTTTTGCTCTCTGCATTTTTCTTGAAGCTGTTGAGTGGTGAAAATCATGTCCACTGTCCCCCTAGAACAGTGGTGTCCAAATATAACGGGCCAGATATAATGAAGTGAAGGGCCGTGAGGGCTGACCAAAGGGCCAACCTTTTATTAAGATTGACGTTGTTTAGCTTTTTTTAGTGTTGAAGTTGTTGAGCTTTTTAGGATTTTACCCCAGGAAATAAACTGCCACAGGCACTGAATTAAACTGACCAGTGGGCTGGATTAGGCCCCTGAAACGGACTTTGGACATACCTGCCCTAGAAGGTCTAAAACCATTTTGGGATTCTGGAAGGGTCGCCTCAGATATTGTTAAGAGACGGTTTGCTAAGATCCTTGCAAGAATTTTGCCGGCCACAGCTAATAAAGAGAAGCGTAGACTAGTTCTGCTGTGGTGCCAGCATAGCATTTGAGGGGAGAAGATCCCCAACTTCCATTTGCGGACAATAGCTGCACCTCTGCAGTTCTTCCCATCAAATATCAGCTCTCTGTGCTCTGGACACAATTTGTTTCCTTTTTTGTTATTTTAACCATTTTTCTGCTAGGGAAAATCTGAATGTCAAAGGAACTGTGGTGAGAGAAGTTTCACAGGGCTCTTGTTGCTAAGGTAACTGCTGCCTTCATGTTTCCTCGTGAAGAGTGACAATTTTTAGAGATCTGCTCACATTAACTGACTGCGAGAAGGAATACTGCGGGAAAACTAGGATAATGAGAAAAACTGGACTGAACTGGGCGTGACTTCTGAATACACGAGATTGGAGAAAAGCTTTTCAAGTGGGATTTTGAAACGCAGGAGCAACCTTGTTAGACTTGTGATTATTTCATGTACTTGACATTTTCGTTTGAGAGGTAAATAAATGATATATGTGAACCAATCAATGTACAATTGAAACACATGCGGTGCTCCCCTTGGGAAGGGAGAGATTCTGTGGCAAACAACCACCCACTCATCCCCTCACCAGCATGCTTGTGACCAGGACAGGAAGACGACAATGACACAATTTTAAAATATTTTTTCTCTTCCTGACTCCAGTGAGAAATAAATATACAGTGGTACCTCAGGTTAAGTACTTAATTCGTTCCGGAGGTCCGTACTTAACCTGAAACTGTTCTTAACCTGAAGCACCACTTTGGCTAATGGGGCCTCCTGCTGCTGCCGCGCCACCGGAGCACGATTTCTGTTCTCATCCTGAAGCAAAGTTCTTAACCTGAAGCACTATTTCTGGGTTAGCGGAGTCTGTAACCTGAAGCGTATGTAACCTGAAGCGTATGTAACCCGAGGTACCACTGTATCAGGTCCGGTGTATTTTCAGACCAGCTTTGTGGGCATGTTGGGAGAAGGTGGGTCTGGATCCTGTTAAGCCGCAGCTTCCCAGACACATCTCCAGAATGTTCTCTTTTGCCCCCGCTGCTGATTAAACACCACAGGTCAGAGATCTATACTGGAAGAACTTTCTAGGAGGCCTCAAGTTGTGTAACTGTTATTATGTGTATGGAACTCCCGCTCTGTCCCATTTTGCCGCCTGAGGCAGAACAGTAAGGTGCCTCCCTCCCCCTGAAGCTTCTCTTCCTGGGGTCACATGGTGGCTTCTGGAGAGATCTCATTGGACGCTGCATCATGCAACTCTGATGGGGGCGCCGTCCTGCAGGATTCCACTGCCCAAGGCAGCTGCTTCAGTCTGCCTCATGGGTGGGCCGGCCCAGGTGCCAGCAGAGCAGTAGGAAAGTTCCTCAGCTGGCTTATAACTGGCTGTAGGATAGCAACCTTAATAATTTTTGTGTACTTCATCTTTTAAAGAAAAATTGCCTGAGGCAAAATCAACAGGATTTTACCTATTTTAAGAGATGGGGGAGGGGATAATGCAGTAGCTTATGTGGGGCAAGGGAACGCTGTGCGTTTGGTTTGCATTTTTATATAGCATGGAGCTGCCAGGGCTTGGACTGGGAACCAGTATGCAGCTACCTCATGTGGTCAGCCACTGGAGTGTGTGTGTGTTGCAGCAGCTTAGCACCTCCCCTCCCAGACTGACCACTGCATCTTCCTGGGTAGGGAGGGAGTCTCCCCCCCCCCCTTTTCCTGCTGAGCGTAGCTTGAGTAACAAAGTCTTCCTGAGCTCTGGAATGTTCCTGTACCCATTAGATGTTCTTTTGTCCTGCTTTTTGGTTTTCATTTGGTCTCAGTCCTGCCTCCTTGATTGCCTTTGTTCTTGTTGTTGTTTAGTCATTTAGTCATATCCGACTCTTTGGGCCCCATGGACCAGAGCACGCCAGGCACTCCTGTCTTCCACTGCCTCCCACAGCTTGTTCGTAGCTTCGAGAACACTGTCCAACCATCTTGTCCTCTGTTGTCCCCTTCTCCTTGTGTCCTCAATCTTTCCCAACATCAGGGTCTTTTCCAGGAAGTCTTCTCTTCTCATGAGGTGGCCAAAGTACTGGAGCCTCAGCTTCAGGATCTGTCCTTCCAGTGAGCACTTAGGGCTGATTTCCTTCAGAATGGATAGGTCTGATCTTCTTGCAGTCCATGGGACTCTCAAGAGTCTCCTCCAGCACCATAATTCAAAAGCATCAATTCTTTGGCAATCAGCCTTCTTTATGGTCCAGCTCTCAGGTCCTGAATACTGGCTTTGTCTTATAGCTCTTGACTTCTGACTCTCCTCCTAACACTACCCACAACTTAGCAGCAAACAGTAGTGGCTTCCTAGCTCTCCCTACCTTGCCCAGGGGGTAAGAGCGATATAACGTACTTAACTACAGGGTGACAACTTGAATAAAATATTTGTGGGGGCCCAGGTAAGCCCCGTCCCACATAATCAATCACATGACACAGTGCACACACACCATTTGAATGGGAATGCCCATTAACTTTAGAGGGGCCCCAGCCCTCTCAAATATTGTATTGTGGAGGCCGAAGGCCCCTAGGAGTTGTTCCTATGTTTTAGTAGCTCAGCCAGTCAGCAAGAGCTAGTGGGCCACAAGGCCTACAGAAAGAGCTGTAAGAAATAGAAGAACTTCTCTGGATTTTTGTTTCTCATGCAATGCTCCTTCACCAGGTCAGAAATACCATTCCATCAACAGCTGTTTTCTGCAAGGCAAAGAGCACCCATGAATCGAAGCCTCTGCTCAGGAGCTGTTTCCTGTTAGCCCCAAACTATGTAATATGTTGTTGTTTAGTCATTTAGTCATGTCCAACTCTTTGTGACCCCATGGGCCAGAGCACCCCAGGCACTCCTGTCTTCCACTTCCTCCCACAGTTTGGTCAAACTTATGCTAGTAGCTTTGAGAACACTGTCCAACCATCTCGTCCTCTGTCGTCCCCTTCTCCTTGCGCCCTCAATCGGCCATGGTTTGTCCTGGACCAAAGAATTGTGTTTTTTGGCATCTCCGTAAAAAAAAGCTCAGCAAATTTGGGGTTTACTTCTTGAAATATGGCAACCCCAAACATGCTGCAAATCATAAAATGCCCTCACTTATTTAGGTGTGGGGTTAGCATAGCCATTGTAAAACTTGATTTTACAAAAAAAAATATTACGTGAATCATTTTAAACTTGTGTATCATTAAAGAGACCTTGTTATCTTGGTGGGATATTTGTCGCCATCTACATCCAGTTACTGAATTTAAATTGAACATTAGTGGCATTTGCAGTGTTTTCTCATTAGGTCGATTAGGGGGGAAAAGCTAATTCATGTGCAGACCTAGGAAAGACATTCTAGAGCATGACTGGCTGTAGCGGAACTGATGCAGAAAACATTTACGGTAAGTGCTGAATGAAGAAAATGTTTCTTCATCTCAATGGGGCTGATGGAGGAGAATTTCCTGGAATGGGTCCTTTCATCTATTCAAAGATCATGTCATAACACATCTGTTGCTGTATATGCTGCTGCATTTATTCCAGCAAACAAAATTTCTGTCTTGGGACAACTGTATAGGATGCACTGCAGTACTCAGCCAGCAGCATGATACATGGAATCACTGCTATTCTTTTACAAAAATGTCAAGAAGGGGGAAAAAGCACAAGCAATTGGCTCTAGGGCTTGGCCTGGGCTTGTTTTTAACCTAATTTCAGCCTGGTCCAGAGACAGAAGTCCCAAGGTGCCATTGATCTATAGATGAGGGTGATTAAACAATAAACAGATCTCACCTGTTTCCATAATGAAACCAGGTAAGATTTCACCAGTGCAATATATCAAGAAGGTAAAGATGCAAAACATAATGTTTTTGAGTTTAGCTTCAAAGCACTTCACTTTTAATGAACTTATTATACATGATGCTATGAGCTAAAGGAGAGATATCTTAGCACAGATTATGTCAGAACAAAGGTTTATGTTTCTCCCATGTTGTATGCGAAAGATTATAACATTGATTTGCACATCTGCAGTTGTGAAGATTTGAGGAATGAGATTATCACCCCTCTTTTATTGTCCGTTCTGGGTCGCCCAATCACTGCCACAGTGTCCTTTCTCTTGGCAGATCAAGATGAGCAGGTGACAGCAAAGGTGGCGAGGTTTTTAGCTGGGGCAATCAGAATAAGATCTATTTGACTATTGGTTCAAAACCCTAAAATGTATTTTGTATAATTGACTTTTTATTTCTATTCTTTGTGTATCGTATTGTTGTTTTATTGCTATGGCCGATGGCTGACGCAAATAAAGAGCCATTCATTCTGCAGTTGTGCCATTTTAACACACCCAGCTCTCTATCATGAAGCGAGTTTACGTGTGCTGTTCCTTTCAGAAACTAATTATTTCCAGTAGATGTGACAACTTGATCTTTCAGAGGGCAAATGGGTTCTATTAATACCTTCATCAGAGACACATTAATTAAATCCCTCAACTCCAGTGTCTCGTTTTCAGTCTTAGGGAAAGTGGTTGAGGGCCACATACTGGTGACAGGAAGCAGGGTCAAAGGAAAAAAATAGGTGGGACACCCCTTCTCTCTGTCTCCCCCCCCCCTCTGAGAGAACACAGCAGGACCATAATGGATGTAAAGGCAGACAGTTAAAAACCTTTTATGTACTTAATGTTCTAATCTGCCCATGCTATCTTCACACAGCACCAATGTCAGAGGAAAATTACTTAATCATTACATTAAATGTTGCCAGAGAACCAACATCTGCTTGCGGGAGTGTGGTCTCATTATAAACGGACTAATAGCAGTACAATTTATGTATCTGCTTTGAGATCAACAGAAATCTAGTTCTCCTCCAGCCTGGTAATTTGCGTTTCGCTTCTAAGGAAGAGCACTGAAATTTTGCTTGTGTCTATTAGTCTTAACTGCTGTCGGAAAAACAAGCCTTTTTGCTTGCTTTGATCATCGGTGTGTTCTTTTCTCCTCTGACTTGTACATTTATCCTTTCCACAAAAGTAGCAGCAGAGTGCAGAAGAGAATAGGACTCCTGCCTCTTTCAGCAGCATCAGACTCCACTGTGCGATGGTATCTTAAAGCTGGAGCTGCAAAGGCAATAGGATTTGGTACAGTGGGATACTTTGTGACCCAGTAGACTGAATCCTTGAGAAGAATACAGTGGTACCACTGCCTCCCGCAGCCACCGCACCGCTGCTGCACGATTTCTGTTCTCATCCTGAAGCAAAGTTCTTAACCCGAGGTACTATTTCTGAGTTAGCAGAGTCTGTAACCTGAAGCATATGTAGCCTGAAGCATATGTAACCTGAGGTACCACTGTATATCGTTGTAATAGTTTTCCAAAACCAATTTTCTCATAAAAATTAACTTAGTCACTTAACTTCTTTCTTCCTTTTCATTTTAAGTTTAAACATTTTATTCTCTAACATCACATATTTAAATCCTAAGCCTATCTGGTATTTGCAAGTTTTTCCAGTTAAATTATATTAGCATAGTTAACTAAATAGTCTTTGAATTTCATCCAATCGTTCTGATACTCCTCCTCCTTCTAGTCGCGGACTCTTCCAGTCAGGTTGGCTAGCTCCAAAAAGTCCATCATCTTCATCTGCCATTCCTGCCTCCCATCACTCTTGTGTCAGTCCATGACACAGACACTCTATGACTAAGCCAGAGGTTTTCAACCTTTTTGAGTCTTTAGCTCTCTTAACCAACTGCATTCTTTCTGTAGCACCCCTGAAATATACTCAGAGTCGAGAGTGGATTTCATGCTCTTTATTCAGCTCATAGTGGTGAGGAGGAATGAAAGTTTCCCCAAAGTATCTGCTTTATATACATTATTTACACAATGGGCTGCACATGATTGGCTAATTCCAGAATTCTCCTGTAGGCCAATCAGGTTGTGGATTCACTTCCATCTGGAGCTGGATTGGGTGGCTCCTGCAGACCAATCATCCTGCTGCATTGTTCTAGGACCAGTCAGACTGCTGCATTCTGAATCCTATTGTTCTAGGACCAATCAGACTGCTGCATTTTGGATCCTATTCAACTCAGTACATAACAAGCCCTGTGGGGCTCAGGAGCCCACTTATGTCACCCCTTGCCTGCAGAGCTGGCAGCCTCTCACCCTTTTTCGAAAACCCTCCCTTGTGGGGTGTTTCCTCAGCCTCCTCTCCTCTCCCCTCTCCTTGGGAGTCCTCCAGGCAGCTGTTGCTGCCGTCCCTGGTCTCTCAACCCCAAAGAGAGGTGCCTCTAGAAGGCACCATTTGCTTGGGAAACTTGTAGCTAGGGCTACTGCAACAAACAGCCGCAAGAGGGCATCAGAAGAGGGAGGGAAGGAAGGAAAGAGGGACAGAGGCCAGTGTTGCTCTCGACCAATTGAAAAGGATGTTCAAAATAACTTTTGTGAAAAAAAAACCCAGAAGCTCATCTTTGGGGAATTATAGGGACAGAACTACCTAAGTTGTATAGAAGTTTATTTATGTATGCTGCCGCCGCAGCAAGAATGCTTCTTGCCCCAAAGTGGAAAGAAGCAGAAATCCCAGCAAAGGAAGAATGGATATAAAAACTTCTGGAATATGCAGAAATGGCGAAACTTCCCAGAAGAGTAAGAAATCAAGATAACAAACTTTTTTTTTAATAAAAGAATGGAAATGGTTTATTGAATATTTACAGATAAATTGCAAACAGATAAAAACATTGGCGGGATTATTGTAATAACCTGCAATTTCATAAGAATATATATTTTAATGAGATTGGGCGGTATGATTCTACTTTGAGGCTGTCTTTTAGTGGTTTTGGGATGGAGACTTATTTTGGAGTGGGTCCAGGTTTTGGGGATGGGCCCCCCTTTTATGATGTCATTGAATAGGCGGGTCATGTAGGGCATCAAGGGTTCTTTGAATTTCCTATAGAATTCTGCTGTGAAGCCATCTGGGCCTGGGGCTTTGTGTGGTTTCAGGTTTTTGAGGATCATATCTATTTCCTCTGGGGTGATAAGAGTATATATTTAAAGTAGATAATAAAATGAGCAAATTAAATGAATGTGAATGTGCAGAAGATATTTAAAAATAAATTTGAGGAACCGCAGAAAGAGGGGGAGGGAAGTCAAACTTTGAAATGTTAAATTGATTGTAAAACTAATGAAATGTATAAACGGGGGGGGGGGAGTGTTGCCCGTAGGGCCCCCACCCCAACCATCATTCAAGGCACCCCAGGGTGCCACAGCACACTGTTTGAAAACCATTGCACTAAGCTATGTCTATCAAGTAAAACAAAGACAGTCACCCGGAAGCAGCACAATCCTTCTTTTAAAAAAGAGTAACGTATGACCACAAGGAGAAGCAGGCAGGGATTTTTGACTGGGGGAAGTGGGACGGCCCTGTGGAGTTGTACAGTACAGCACAAATTGCCCATTTCGCTTCAGGACACCAAAGGAACACATGACAAGAAAAATAATAAGGTGGGTGTGAGGAAGGTCAGGACAGGCAGCTGTCAAAACATACACTGGCTCCCGGTGAAGTAGAGGGTCAGGTTTAAGGTGCTGGTTTTGACCTTTAAAGCCCTATGCGGCCTAGGACCCTTGTACCTATGGGACCACCTCTCCTGGTATGCCCCGCGGAGGACCTTAAGGTCTGCAAATGACAACACCTTGGAGGTCCCAAGTCGCAAGGTGGTTAGATTGATCTCAACTAGGGCCGGGGCCTTTTCAGTATTGGCCCCGACTTGGTGGAATTCTCTGTCACAAGAGACTAGGGCCCTGCGGGACTTGACATCTTTCTACAGGGCCTCCAAGACAGAGCTGTTCCACCTGGCCTTTGGTTTGGACTCAGTCTGACCCTTATGTCCCCCCCTTATGGTTTTGATCTATGGGCTACTTTTAAAATGAGGCTGCATTTTAAATTGCATTTTAACCTGTATTTTAAATTGCCCCCCCCCCATTATGTTTTTACTGTAATTTTACTGGTGTTAGCCGCCCTGTGCCCGGCTCTGGCTGGGGAGGGCGGGGTATAAATAAAATTTATTACTATTATTATTACCAGTAAAATGTGCACTTTACTGCTGGGTCTGGGTAAGACCCTGAGAAGATAAGGAGTTTTATACTGGATATCTTTAAGAGCTCTTGGGCTGATGCCACCAGTCCTGGTGTTTTATTAGTTTGTAACTTGTTTATAAAGCCCATAACTTCATCTCTTGTTATGGTTACCACTATTTGCCTCTGTTCCTCAGACTCCCATGATGGGCTGAATGAATATAACTCATCATAAAATCAGCTGGCCTTGTTGTAGCACAACATTTACCATGCACAACGTAACCACCCTTTCTCTCTCTTAGAGCAATTATCAGAGAGTGCTTACAAATTTTATACGTTTGAGTTACCGAAATGTTCGAAGGGCTGCTGATAAATTTGCTTCATATATACAGAAGAAGAAGAAAACCTGTAATTTTAAAGGAGTCTGGATATTGCTGCTTTAATATATTCATATTCGTGTTATTGCTCTGGAGACAGCTGTCTTTTTCTCTCCAAAATTGCATGCCGATAAGTATCAGAAAATACAGAGTGTGAAAGGCAAAGGCAGGAAAGTCATCACATTTTAACAAAATTGCTGTAAGTAGTTCAAAAATATATTTGTGTCTGAAATTAGAGCTTCAATAAAGCAATTCTCTGGCTTTTAGTAATATCAGATTAACAAAGTGATGAGTTGCAATTATAGTATTAAAGACTTGACTGAAATGTAGTTCTCTTAGAGGAGAAAGGAGGGTTGTTATTTTTTCTTTTTGCAAGATTTTATAATGTCGTTACAAGTTGGGGGTCCACCACCCACTTTGGGCTGTATTCCCCAAGCAGTCTCATGCCAAGAAGATCTGACTTAAGGTTAGGGATGACATTTGGGGTGTGGCAGTGTTTCAAAACACTTCTGGTTATTATTCATAGGACCAAAAGTTTAGAATTTGAGGGGTTTGGAAATTCAGAGCCAAGTGCAAACCCCCTACAAACTTGGACTCGGCCAACTATGGCCGTACCAGGCACAGCAGTCTTTCCTTTCATATCAAGCCTACTGGGTGTCTGTGCTGCACAGATCTTGCTATGGCTCTTCCATCAGACCATGAGTCATAGCTGTCAAGTGTCCCTTATTTGAAGGGACAGTCCCTTATTCCAGTGCCATGTCCTGCTGCTGTCCCTTATTGATAGATGTCCCTTAAATGTCCCTTAAATGATGTCCCTTAAATTTCAAAGGAAGCAGCTCCTCTCCCTCCCTCCCTGCTGGCCAGGGAGAAGGGAGGCTCCAACTGTGTTGCTTGGCTGTGTTGCTCACCCAATAAGAAGTCTAAGAACGACTGGGGGGTGGAGCTTGCATGCCTTGTGTGTGGCTAGTTAATGCAAGCTGAGGGGGTTTTGTATGCTGGACACCATTTTGTTGCACGTGCTGCTGCAAACTTTGCAGTGCAAAGCCAGGCCGGGGAGCCATCTTAAGTTGAGGCTGCATAGGCCTTGTGGTGCATGTGATTCAGATTCTATTCAGTTGAACCTCTGGTTACAAAGTTGGTTGGACAGTGTTCTCGAAGCTACCAGCATGAGTTTGACCAGACTGCAGGAGGACAGGAAGACTGGAGTGCCTGGAACAGGTGAGGCTGCAGGTCCCTTATTTTGGCTGCTGGTCCCTTATTTTCAAGGCTGCTGGTCCCTTATTTTCAAATCTGTAAGTTGACAGCTATGCCCATGAGTGCTGCTGTAGCAGCTTCCCAAACACAATGATCCATGGGAGATCTTTTAGCAGAAGTATCTTACCTATCTCCCTTGCAGTTCAAAGCAGCATAAATGAGGAACCCTGTGAGGTAGATTGTAAAGTGTAGGTGGGTTCCCACAAGGCAAGACACAGTGATAACAGCACAAACTTTTATTGAACTAACAGAACTGGACAACAGGGGCAAAGCAACTGCTTATATGCATTTCTGAAGGTCTGGGCAACTCCTACTCCCAACGTGATTGGCTGTCTAAACTTCCAAGCTGCGAATCATGACTCAGAGTTTAAGGGCCAATGGCAGAGGCCCAAATCCTGAAATGTTCTGTGATTGGATATCATGTATCAAACCAGAACACAGGAGCTCAGAATCCTTAGTCCAGACTCAAGGTCAGGCAAACACAGACCACTGAATTCACAAGAGAGAGAGAGGGACCAGGCTTCTCAGCCCTGGTCCGACACAGTCTTGACCCATCGCAGCCTTGTTGTTGTTGTTGTTTAGTCGTTTAGTCGTGTCCGACTCTTCATGACCCCATGGACCAGAGCACGCCAGGCACTCCTGTCTTCCACAGCCTTCTGCAGTTTGGTCAAACTCATGCTGGTAGCTGCGAGAACACTGTCCAACCATCTCCTCCTCTGTCGTCCCCTTCTCCTTGTGCCGTCCATCTTTCCCAACATCATTTCCAGGGAGTCTTCTCTTCTCATGAGGTGGCCAAAGTATTGGAGTCTCAGCTTCAGTATCTGTCCTTCCAGTGAGCACTCAGGGCTGATTTCCTTAAAGGTAAAGGTACCCCTGCCCGTACGGGCCAGTCTTGACAGACTCTGGGGTTGGTGTGCCCATCTCACTCTATAGGCCGGGGGCCAGCGCTGTCCGGAGACACTTCCGGGTCACGTGGCCAGCGTGACATCGCTGCTCTGGCGAGCCAGAGCCGCACACGGAAACGCCGTTTACCTTCCCGCTAGAAAGCGGTCCCTATTTATCTACTTGCACCCGGGGGTGCTTTCGAACTGCTAGGTTGGCAGGCGCTGGGACCGAACGACGGGAGCGCACCCCGCCGCGGGGATTCGAACCGCCGACCTTTCGATCGGCAAGCCCTAGGAGCTGAGGCTTTTACCCACAGCGCCACCCGCGTCCCTTAGAGGTCGCCAATCTTTTTAGGCACATTTCCAAACCATATAAACCTCAGTGGGCACCATTAGCAGCACACAAACAAGCACAAACAGCCCACAAACAAGCACATACTGCAACCAAGCCTTTTGGCTTAAAAAAATAAAAATAAATCGCAGGGTCCAGTTGGAAGGGCTCTCAAAGGCCATATATAGAATACTTCTTTTAAGCGTGATTTCAGCATGAAGAGGAGACCTTAATGGGCATCAGGGAAAACCTCTCTTGTGTGGCTTTGGCACTACCATCAGGTAGGTTTCTGAGAAAGCTAAAAGGACAGCAGAAGCAGCTTCAATGGGCTGTGGAAAACTTCCATTGTACTATGGGTAGCATAATCAGGAGAGGCCTTGGCAAAGAATGAGACTGAGGTTAAACAAGCTTAATTTGTGATTGAGCTATATGGCACTGAAATTCACTTGTCTGCAGCGAGCTGATCCTAACCTGAGCCTGGGAGAGCTCATCCACCATCCATATTGCTTTGAATATCTGTTATCTATTTCAAAAATACCACACCAGGGGAAAAAAAAGTGTATCTCCAGTGCAGCAGAGTGCAATTCTTGGAATATAATGCATAATTTTACATTAGATATGTTCCTCTGTTTGCCACGGTCATAGTCAAAAAAGCGATAAAGCATTAGGTACGCCGTATAAATATTCGAAGCAGGAATGTCAGAGAATTCTACTGAAAATAGAAAAGAAGGTGGAAATTGCTACAGTTTGAATGTTTGCCTATGGCCAGGAATGGAAATCAGTCAAGTGAATGAGACATTGTTATTTTTAAGTCTGCAAACTATATGTAACTACTGACTTGTTTTACCTTGTTTTGATGTTTCCTTTACATTTATATGAATGCAAGTTACATAAGTTATATGAATGAGTATATAATTTGCATCAAACAGAGGATGGTGAGATGAATAATGTGGTATTTGGCAGAATCTGAACTGCAGCAGAACAGAAAGAGCACTGATTGTGAACAATGCAGATTGGAATGGAAATTGCTCCCCTTCTTCAATACCTAATTTACACACCCAGTTTGGATTGTAGGGCCAATGAAAGAACTGGAAAAGCAGGCCAAGCCCCCTCAGCCCAAACCCTTGCTTCTTTCATTGGCTTATTGATACCAGACCATTTCTTCCTTTTTTACAATGTAAACTTAAAGCAGTTTCAGCCCGAAAGGATGTGGATGACAGTATCAAAATGGTTTGGGGTGTCAGGGTTTTCCCAACCTGGTGATGAACTAATTATTAATTAGATCTGTTTCGTTTCGTAATTGGGCACTTTGGGGGCAAATTGGGGCTGTTGAGCAAACTTTGGCTTGTTGGCAGCTAGGCACCTGGGCCACTGAGAATCCAGTTTCTCTTGGGTCATTCTTCATATGTGGTGGCAATGTAAAAAAGCTAAAGGCATTTGGGAAATGATATATAATGAAATGAAGACGATGTTTAAATGGGTTATTCCCAAAAGACCCGAAGCTTTTCTTATAGGGATATTAGGGATGGACTTCTCGAACAAAATGATCAATTTATTTATGTATGTGACAACAGCAGCTAGAATTCTACATGCACAGAAATGGAAAGAAGAGAATGATTCCAATGGAAGAGGGGTGGCTTTTAAAAGTTATGGACTATGCGGAAATGGCAAAGCGGACAGCAATATCAAGAGATCAAAATGATGAACATTTTATAGAAGAATGGAGGCTTTTTTGGACTATTTGGAAAAGCACTACAAAAAATGAAATTATAGGCAGGATTCAAGACAGGTGCAGCAGAAGAAAAATGATAATGTAATTGTATTAGAAGGATTTTGGTAATAGACAAGAATTCGATATATAATGCAGTAAAAAAGAGTGTGAATAAAAACCTGTGGCGGCAGGGGGTGGGAAGTCAATACATGAAACAATGAAACTAATTTGAAGTTAATTGGGGGGGGAAGGAAATTCAATTAAAATTATATTGGGGGGGGGAGGAGAGAATCCAGTTCCTCTCTTAGTGGCTACTAGCTGCCTGGGATTAACAGTCCTTATCCTGTGGCTGGTACCACAGTCCCAAGGTCACGTGCATTCCTGAGTCTCTATTAATAATGTCTTGCAGCCTGGCCTGCCGCAGGGGTCCTTCTCCTGACTAGTTTCTGGAAAGTTCCAGCAACCCTGCCCTGGGATTGTTTGAGGACAGGATATGCTCTCTTTGGACAAAGAGGTATGAAACATCTCTACCTTGCAGGTCCTCTGCCACCTGCTACCCCTTAGCACCCTTGCTAACGTGAAGTTACTGCCAGCTCTTTGTCTTCACCTGAATTCCCCTCAGCTCTGTTTGAGGACCAGTCTCCTCAAGCCAAATCCTCTTTGGGGGTTCAGAGGTTTGGTGGTAAAAAGCTTTGCAACCTAAGCTAGCTTTTTCTTATTTTCTGGCTGTGCATGTGCTGTGAGTCAAATGTTCCTAAAATTATAATTATAACTTATCTTTATAAAAAAAAATCCCTTCATTGGGTTACAGGATCTTTGTCTTTCTGCACTTTTGCTATCTTAATAAACCTAGCTGCTATAGAATTTTGGTGTGAGTCATTGGCCTTGATTCCACTCATGTTTTGGACTGTCTTGGTTCATGGAAGCTACCCTTTCAGATTGGTCCCTTTCCTGCTCAGGTGGTGGACTTGTGGGGATGTTAAGGATAGTAGGAGAGGATATATTGATTAAATACAGTGGTAAAAAGGTAAAGGTAAAGGGAACCCTGACCATTAGGTCCAGTCGTGACCGACTCTGGGGTTGTGGCGCTCATCTCGCTTTATCTGCTGAGGGAGCCAGCGTACAGCTTCTGAGTCATGTGGCCAGCATGACTAAGCCGCTTCTGGCGAAGCAGAGCAGCGCACACAGAAACGCCGTTTACCTTTCCGCCAGAGCGGTACCTATTTATCTACTTGCACTTTGACGTGCTTTCGAACTGCTAGGTTGGCAGGAGCAGGAAGCGAGCAACAGGAGCTCACCCCGTTGTGGGGATTCGAACCGCCGACCTTCTGATCAGCAAGTCCTAGGCTCTGTGGTTTAACCCACAGCGCCACCCGCATCCTCGGGTTAAATACTTAATTCGTTCTGGAGGTCCATTCTTAACCTGAAACTGTTCTTAACCTGAAGCACCACTTTAGCTAATGGGGCCTCCCGCTGCCGCTGTGCCGCCGGAGCACGATTTCTGTTCTCATCCTGAAGCAAAGTTCTTAACCTGAGGTACTATTTCTGGGTTAGCGGAGTCTGTAACCTGAAGCGTCTGTAACCTGAAGCGTATGTAACCCGAGGTACCACTGTATTATCCTTCCTTCACTCATGCTAGTGAGTCATGTAGCAGAGAAGATTCCCCTCAGTATAGCAGGAGACTAGTTTGCAGATTCGTTTGAATCTCTTTAGTTAAGCAATCCAGTCTGGCTTGCCCAGATGGATTAGTCCTGGTGTCCCCTTTTATCCCTCTTTAAAGAATAAAGGCACACGAGTCTTTCCTTAAAAGTAACAAGAAGTTTACTCACATTCAGTTCACGGTATGATCCCTGAAGGCAAGTTTTAGCTTGTAATTGCATAACTAAGTGTGAGTTCCTCCCAGATGGGGATTGAGGCCATGTACAGCTGGCTGAGAGCCAGCAGACAGCAAAATACATCAAGAGAACAGCACCAAGAGATCAAAATGGCTGCAGGAGAGCAGCATGGCATCAAGAGAAAGATGGCTGCGTGACTTGGCTCTTTTATGGAGTCAGCCAGGGTCAGGCCCATCTGCCTGGTCACATGCAGAGGGAAGATGCTCCAGACCAGTGGAACAGGTAGTTCTACTGGCTGGAGTAACATCCCCCTGTCTGTGTCCACTCTAGGGAAACGCCCTTCTGCTGAATGCTGCTCAGTGTCCCACCACCAGGCTCCAGGCTCTAAGGTGTCATCTCCAGAACACTCCCTGGGTAACCCATGGGCTGGCGGCTCCCACCACTCCTCCTCATCCAGCCCGTCCCTAACACCACACCACAAAGCTACTGCTGCTGGAAAATGGAATTGTTAAATGTCTGCTGGTCCAAACTTGTATAATGATGTTAAGAAGATGTCCTTGTGGCTGCATGGTCTCATGGATTTAATTTTATTCTGGAGCCTATTTAGCTTGTTTGTCAACCATCAAAGGAAGTATAAATGTATATACTCCCAAAGGGATGCCAAAGGGATGCTAATAAATATATTTGATTGCATTAATATTAATTAGGCAGCTCAAAAATTAGCCAAGGTGACTGATAGTACCTGTAAGTAATACAGGACTCCCCCATAGCTTTCACCTACTCACAATGCCAAGGGCTGGGGGTTGGGGGCAAACTTGAATCTGGGCCTGTTTGAGGAAAGGCCTCATCTCTACTTCCAGCACTAGGTTATACCTCTAATGTGACGCCAACTACTATTGTTCAATATATACACAAGTTCATATTCTAACCCCAACTGCCTGTTATGTACTGAGTTGAATAGGATCCAAAATGCAGCAGCCTGATTGGTTCTAGAACAATATGATTCAGAATGCAGCAGTCTGATTGGTCCTAGAACAATAGGATCCAGAATACAGCAGTCTGATTGGTCCTAGAACAATAGGATCCAGAATGCAGCAGTCTGATTGGTCCGCAGGAGCCACCCAATCCAGCTCCAGGTGGAAGTGAATCCTCAGCCTGATTGGCCTACAGGAGAATCCCGGAATTAGCCAATCACGTGGGGCCCATTGTGTAAATAATGTATATAAAGCAGACATTTTGGGGGAACTGGCATTCCTCAATACTATGAGCTGAATAAAGAGCATGAAATCCACACTCAACTCCTAGTATATTTCATGCCTACTACTTAGGTGAGAAAAAGCAAGGGCACAATATGCAAATCTGCTCTCTACCCTACAGCCGCTGACTTGTACCCAATGTCTGCTATTTCCCCATCCTTCTTGCTCTATGTGGAACTTCCCTCGCTTCCACTTGGCTGGACTGTTTTGTGAGAAATGAGGGTGACAGAACTGGGAATGGGGTTGTAATAGAGAAATGGAAGGCTGGAGCATCTAATGGAAGGGCAAAGGAATAGCAGCAGCCGCCAGCTCAGCCCGACGTCACCCACTGTGTTCGTGTGGTTGAAAAGTTTTGACTACGACTGGGACTCTCTTTAGCACCGGACCATTTGGCAGGCTGTTGATTTTGATATTTATAACTGTCATGCAAGTCCAAGTGCAATTGCACAAGGGCTGGGTCCAATTCAGGATCCCATCTGTTGCTACAGCCAGCACTCCCAGCTGCAGGGGTGTTACACATGATGAGACAGAAGCGATGGAGAGAGCTGTCTTTGCTACCACCTTCTAGGCAGAATGTGATGAGTGATGCATCGAACATCTGTGCTTTTCTATTCTCAAAGCAGCTATCGCATCTTTGCAGCTATGGAGAAGAATCCCAAATAAAACTGCAGTTCCTGTGGATCGATGATGGGGAAAGCTTGAGGAAGTGCTTGGCAGCATCCTGCACTACCAAACTTTTGAGCTTTTTGGTGGTGGTGGGGTTTCCATGGAAGGAAGAAGTACCTAAGGTTGCTTCCCATGCCAGATCCCCTCAGGCCTTAGAAAGGTTGCTTTGAGTAGGCCATGCTCTCGAATGTAAAAAGGTAAAAGGTAAAGGACCCCTGGACGGTTAAGTCCAGTCAAAGGCAACTATGGGGTTGCGGCGCTCATCTCGCTTTCAGGCTGAGGGAGCCGGTGTTTGTCCACAGACAGCTTTCTGGGTCATGTGACAGAAACCAGAGTGCACAGAAACACCCTTTACGTTCCTGCCACAGCGGTACCTATTTATCTACTTTCACTGGTGTGCTTTTGAATTGCTAGGTTGGCAGGAGCTGGGACAGAGCAACGGGAGCTGACTCCATCGCGGGGATTTGAACTGCCAACCTTCTGATGATGATGGTGATGATGATGGTGATGATGATGATTTATTTATACCCCACCCATTTGGCTGGGTTTCCCCAGCCACTCTGGGCGGCTCCCAGCAGAATATTAAAATACAAAGGTCTTTTAAACATTAAAAGCTTCCCTAAACAGGGCTGCCTTCAGATGTCTTCTAAAAGTCTGGTAGCTGTTTTTCTCTTTGACATCTGGTGGGAGGGCATTCCACAGGGCGGGTGCCACTACCGAGAAGGCCCTCTGCCTGGTTCCCTGTAACTTGGCTTCTCGCAGCGAGGGAACCACCAGAAGGGCCTCGGAGCTGGACCTCAGTGTCCGGGCAGAACGATGGGGATAGAGACACTCCTCCTGGACTGAGGCCATTTAGTGTTTTAAAGGTCAGCACCAACACTTTGAATTGTGCTCGGAAACGTACTGGGAGCCAATGCAGATCATTCACGACCAGTGTTATGTGGTCCCGGCAGCCGCTCCCAGTCACCAGCCTAGCTGCCGCATTCTGGATTAGTTGTAGTTTCCGGGACACCTTCAAAGGTAGCCCCATGTAGAGCACATTTCAATAGTCCAAGCAAGAGATAACTAGAGCATGCACCACTCTGACGAGATAGTCTGCGAGCAGATAGGGTGTCAGTCTGCGTACCAGATGGAGCTGGTAAACAGCTGCCCTGGACACAGAATTGACCTGATTGGCAAGCCCAAGAGGCTCGGTGATTTAGACCACAGTGCCAGTGTACCCTGCCGTGAACAACCCTCTCTGAAGCCATGATGGTCATATTGCAGAGTTCAGAAACACATCACATCTTTCCCATCTCTATACAGGTGAAGAAACAAAACTGATGCCCAAGTAAATACTCCTGCAATTAAGGCAGGCATACTGTGTAAGTTAACTTTCCTTCCAGCCCTATCAATTTTCCTAGGCTTCCTGGTCTCTTCCTGCTTTCTTTGTGCTGTAAAAGGTCCAATCAGAAGATGACCATGCCTGGTACCCAACATCTTACCAGTTACAGATCCTTATGAGCCCTTAAGCTCATGGTCAAGACTGTCCTCTGCCCTAGATAATAAGTGGTGTGTGGGTCATTTCTCAATGATCCAAGATGAAAAGCCTGGCAGTTCAGGTCCCGGAAGGAAGCATAAGAGAAAATCTGGTTCCACATTTCTCTCATACCCAGCAGCATGTAATTGTCAAGGAGAAGGGACACTTCCTTATGTAGGGCCATAGCAAACCCCCCCAAAGGCCTTTCTTAGAAAGGAGAGGTCCGTCAGGAGAACAAGGCTGGCATTGATGGAGCAGGCTCAAATGTTTATTATTGAAGGTTGTAAAGAGATAAGCAAACTCAGGAATGCACATGGCCGTGGTGATGTGGGAGATGGCAGGAAGGAGGGAGATTGCAGGAAGGAGGGAAACCAAGGCCTTAGGAACTTACTATAACTTTCGATTTCCCAGAAATCAGGTGGTTTACAAGAAATCAGGTGGTATTGTATTCTGCAAATGTATATAAAGCTGGCTCGCTCAGAATTCGGGGGCAGACATCGGGCAAACGCGTGTCTGTACCAATTTTGCCATGACAAAATAAAGGGATTTTTCCTGCTGTCATTTTGACTCTTTCAAGCGTCTCTATTGCTCCAAGGATCTCATCAGATAAGGAGGTCATAAAGCATGTCCTTCACCTATGCTCCTGAATACAAGTATCCTGCCCTTCCTTGCTTTGTTTCAAAACCTTGCTGCCAGCAAAGCTTGGGTGGTGTGGGACTGCCCATCCGGACCTGCTAGCAGAAATCCCAGCTGTGGCAACACTTCCCTAATCTGACCCAGTGGCCCAAAGTACTGATCTCTGCACCAATTAATGGGACCAGCCCTATACCAATATATCAGTTTGATCCCAAACTGTAGCCCCCACAACCACATGACTTGAGGACTCATCCTACATGGCCACCGTTTGATAGTAATGTGTTCTGATTCTCCTGCTCTTTCAATGGTCCAAGTTGCTCCTTGTCAACAGACTCTTCCAAGGCCAGGGACAAAGATTTCAGCCCTGTGGCTTGTGACATCTTCCTAGTGGTAATAATAATAATTATTTATTATTTATACCCTGCCCATCTGGCTGGGTTTCCCCAGCCACTCTGGGCGGCTTCCAACAAAACACTAAAATACAATAACCTATTAAACATTAAAAGCTTCCCTAAAGAGGGCTGCCTTCAGATGTATTCTAAAAGTTTGGTAGTTATTTTTCTCTTTGACATCTGATGGGAGGGCGTTCCACAGGGCAGGTGCCACTACCGAGAAGGCCCTCTGCCTAGTTCCCTGTAACTTGGCTTCTCGTAGCGAGGGAACTGCCAGAAGGCCCTCGGCACTGGACCTCAGTGTCCAGGCAGAACGATGGAGTGGTGCAATCAGTGCCTTTGGGGCGCTTGGGACCTAAAAGCCAACCCCTATCTTGGGTACTGCTGCCTTGCCCTCAATGATCCAACTGCTCTTGGGGGCCTTTAGGTGACCTTTAGAGGCACCAATAAACTGTGGGGCAGAATTTCTCTCTCCATCTCCTGTCTGCTCCATGGTCCACTCAACCTGTTGCTCACCTATTCCACTCCTGCCTGACCCTTCCAAGACTCCCCAAACACTGAGCAGGCCAGTTATGAAAGCCATTTGGCACAGGCTGCTCCTCTTCACTTACCACTTGGCACCACTGGCAGTCCGATGGGGGTGTGGGGGAAAGAAGTCTTAAATATATTCTCCTCGCCTGCCTCTCCATGTCATTCCACACGGTTTCCTGCCAGTTCTGCGGCTTGTGTTCCCTTTCTGAAAGAGTGGGGCAGAGGAAGGCGTGCTCTTATCCAACAGGCATGTATACAGCCTGATCTTAGTAATCAACTATACCATTAAAGGAAATTGAGGGGAATTATTTTAGAAGAGCAGAAAGCATCAACTTCCAAGGGCCTGTTCTAAGGACTGAGAGAGAGAAATTGACACAGGCATGCACATCATTTCTCACTGTTTACATTTCTCTCTGGCTTTCATATCTAATTCATCATCACGGTATCCACCTTCAGTCTGCAGGCGAAATTTCATAATAGGATACTAATTTCATACTTTTAAGACCACTCTGATGCCTATACCTACACATTACCTGCCGCCACCACAACCCTCCAGTGGAAATCTTTGACTTTTGTTCCCTAGGAGGCAGAGTCTTGCTGGTTTAAAGTGCTTTGTTCCCTCCATCAGAAATGTGAGGTGCTGACAGCAAGCAAAAAATACAACCTACTTCAACCCAAAATGTATTTTTCCATGCAGCTAGGGTGGAGGAAAGAGGTGGGCTGGGGCACCAGCATGATACAAAACCTTTTTTTCTCTGTTCCCTTAAAACAGGGGAAAGAAAAGAACACAGCTGAACATGGTAGCTGGTGATCTGAAGGATAATACAGTGGTACCTCGGGTTACAGACACCTCGGGTTACAGACGCTTCAGGTTACAGACTCCGTTAACCCGGAAGTAGTACCTCAGGTTAAGAACTTTACCTCAGGATGAAAACAGAAGTCGTGCGGCGGCAGCGGGAGGCCCCATTAGCTAAAGTGGTACCTCAGGTTAAGAACAGTTTCAGGTTAAGAACGGACCTTCGGAACGAATTAAGTTCTTAAACAGAGGTACCACTGTAACAGAAACAACAACAACAGAGGCCCCATTAGCTAAAGTGGTACCTCAGATTAAGAACAGTTTCAGGTTAAGAACAGACTTCCGGAACAAATTAAGTTCTTAAACAGAGGTACCAATGTAACAGAAACAACAACAACAACAACAACAGTAACAATTTAATTTCTTATTACCCCCCCCCCCCGACTGGGTTGCTCCAGCCACTATGGGCGGCTTACAACAAAAACACAAGCAAAAACAAACAAACCAGCCATCACAGATATTTCCCTCCTCACTCTTCACAAATTATAGCAAGTATCTGTGAGTTATCAGAGCCACCTCCTGCTGCAACTATAATGCCCACCACACGTAGATGACATCCATCTGGATCCTTGGCTCCCACCTGACATCTGCCACCTCTCAAAAAGGAAAAGGAGGAGTACATGTGACAGGCACACGGCGAAGCTGTCTCTTTCTATAATTAATCCATATTTTTTATGTAATCATTTTGCATTTATTTTTGCGTGGCTGGGAGGGGAAATGGTGGTTGGCTCATGTGTAAGAACACAAGAAGGGCCTGCTGGGTCTGGCCAATGGCCCATACAGCCCAGGATCTTGTCCCCATGGCAGCCAACCATCTTCATCTCTGGTTTCCATAGTGCATGGCTCACTCCTGAATTATCAAAAGCAAGCGACTGCTTTAGATACCCTTCCTAGAGAACTTGACAGTGAGCCGAATACAATCCAGTCAGTGTCTAAATTGCAGGTAAAGTTTTATTGTGTGAGAGAGAGCCTCTCTGACTGATGTGTTAAAACTTAATTCCTCGAGATTTTCTGGGCTGCATCCATGTATTAAGACAGACCACCAGGAAGCTGTTGGGAGTTAATTGCTTTGGCTCGATGCAGAATTGTGTACAACTGCTTTCCCAGAATTAAGACTTTGTGTTATGCCCACTGCATTTCTGGATGGCCGCTTCAAGAAATTATCTTTTAGTAGTCCATTTGCCACCACCGGTCTACATCGTTTGCATGCTGTGCTACTTGTTGCTTTTATTTAACCATAGCCAAGAAGATCTGTTTTCAGATACAGAACCTGGGGAATAATACCGTATTTACTCGTATCTAATGCTCACTTTTTTTGGCCACGCTGTCGTACCTTGGAATCTGTTCCGGAAGTCTGTTCGACTTCCAAAACGTTCGGAAACCAAAGCACGGCTTGTGAAGCTCCTGCAGTCAATCGGAAGCCACAGAAGCCCCGTCAGATGTTCAGCTTCCAAAAATAGTTCGCAAACTGGAACAGTCACTTCCGGGTTTGTGGCATTCGGAAGCCAAAACGTTCGAGAACTAAGCTGTTCGAAAACCAAGGTACGACTGTATTATGTTGCAAAAATTAAGGTGCACATTAGATTCGATGGGACATTTACATTCGCCAGCAAATACTTTTTTTTGGTTTCAAGGTTCTGAAAATTGAGGTGCGCGTTAAGATTCAATGGCACATTAGACTCAAGTAAATGTGGTAATTTATAACATTCAACATTCTTCAGGTTCCATCTCCTGATCCACGGGTCACCTCATTGGACCCTTGAACTATTCTCAAGCTGGCAGAATTAATATGTCTTCTGCAACATTTGTTCCACTGTTCAGCAGTCATTGAACTATAGCCTTTATTTTCCATTAGACTGTGCACTGTGCTTTCAGGAACAAAGAGCTGGGAACGGAAGGGGCATCCTGTCTGTTAATATCAGTGTGCATAAATGTATCTCTTTTTGCCTCTCAGCACAGCAAAGATCCCCATCTTTGCTCCTTTCCATTCCTCTGACCATTAACTTTCCCTCTCTGCTAAGTTCTGACACCCTTTTCCCACCCCACAGGCATAGCAGGGGGTGGGAAGGGGGCAGCTGCCCCTCCAAATCAATAAAAAATCAATACAAATATTGAAAAAGCAGATTCTGTCCTCTGGAAGGGCCTGTTGAAAAAGCCAATAATTACTGATGGAACTGAACTTAACATTGGTTGCACTTGTGGGTGGCAGGGCCAGCAGTAATTTAAAAGCATGAAGAATGCAATAATTAAATTATTTCTCAGCAAAGCCTGCCAAAATCTAAGATTCTTTATTTTCTTCACAGGAACCAAGAAACGCTGGTTTAGACTGGCTTTCTCAGTTGCTTAGTGGGGTATATTCTCTGAAATATTTTACCGTTTCTGGCACACATGTCAATCAAATTTTGGTAATCTTGGATACTTTAGGGTTGTATTGCAAGAGTTATATTGATTTAACATCCTTGCTTCTCACAGGAATTGGGTGTGTTCAAATTGTTACTGATGGCAAGTAGGGAAGCCAAGGGTGAAGAAGTAGGATCTCTATTTTCAGCACCTGAAGAATTAACTGCACTGAACCAGTTGTCGGTGCCCTTGCTCACACATTAAGGTTGAAATCACAGCATACTGTATCTTCCAGGATTCCTTAATCCAAGTCATTGACTGGATGCAGTTTGTTTTTCCACAGCACTCTCTGCAAGATTTAAATATTGGACTCTTTCAAGTGCCATCTCAGCATCGTTTCATTGCTTTAAATAACTATCACTGCCTGTGTTTCTCTCTGTCTCCCCCCGTAAAGTTCACATGCCCTCAATAATAGCCAGCAAGCAAGTCTATGCATGCCTACTCAGAATAGGTCCCATTGAGTTCCTTGGGGCTTACTCCCAGGTAGGTGGGATATGATTGCAGCTTTAGAGCTCATCCAAACTTCCACTTGTCCCGTGCCTAGAAAGTATGGATCCAAGCAGTCCTCCACTACTTTCCCATGGAAAACCCACTCTTTGGAGATAGATCGGAACAAATGGAAATTCCAGGGGAAACCCGAATTGCTGTTTGGTTCGATTGAGCACTAAAGAACAGTTTTTCCTGAGGGAAAGCAGAGGGGCAAGAGGAAGCATGGATAAGCCCTTTGTTTCCAGCAGAAGACTAGATAGTAGACCTGCATATGCCAGGGGAAATGGTATTAATTAAAGAGGCAATTGTATTTGGAAGCTGTTCACAGCAAGTACTGTAATAACGTTGAGAACAGTTTTGAGTGTTCAAAAGACTTCATATTCATTATTTCAACGTACAGCCGAGAAAGTGTGGCTTTTCTCAGCCTGCTGTTTCCCAGATGTTTCGCATGACACAACTTCGCTGCTTGGGGCTGATGTTCCAGGGGAGGGGGAGTGCAGAGGACAACTTATAATGCAACTACTTTAATAGATTGGATAAAAGTATTTAGACACAGAAAAGAGAAGAGATAATTACTGAAAACCGAGGAGAGGAGTGGGGGGAAGTCCGGGGGTCACAAGAACCCCTACAAAGATATTGAATAATAATGTGTGTGTGTGTTCTTGATCATTATCCTTTAATTTAGCCTAACTCACAGTTTTGAGGACAAAATGGCAGGACCTTAACCCACTTCCCCATTGCATTGAGCTCCTTTAAAGAAGAGTGAGTTGCAACAGGGATAAAAGGTAAAGCTAAAGGTACCCCTGCCCGTACGGGCCTGTCGTGTCCGACTCTAGGGTTGTGCGCCCATCTCACTTAAGAGGCCGGGGGCCAGCGCTGTCCGGAGACACTTCCGGGTCATGTGGCCAGCGTGACAAAGCTGCTCTGGCAAGCCAGCACCAGCGCCGCACACGGAAACGCCGTTTACCTTCCCGCTATAAAGCGGTACCTATTTATCTACTTGCACTTAGGGGTGCTTTCGAACTGCTAGGTGGGCAGGAGCTGGGACCGAAAGACGGGAGCTCACTCCGCCGCGGGGATTTGAACCGCCGACCATACGATCGGCAAGTCCTAGGCACTGAGGTTTTACCCACAGCGCCACCCGCGTCCCTTGCAACAGGGATAAGAAATCAATAAATTTCTTTCTTGCAACAGGGATAAGAAATCAATAAATGCAGAAGGCTAAAGAAGCTGGGTCCAGTGAGTCTGTATCATCTGAAACTCCTTATGTCCCCTTTGCAGATGAGGAAGGAAGGACTGGGAAAGATACACCTACCGTTTGCCTGAGGATGTGTAGGTGGAATGTATAAATGAGGCTACAATAAAAAGTAGATCTGACTCCAACTTCTGTGTTTCAACCCCACTTGCAGGATGATGAGAAACCTCTTGTGTTGACTTCTGACAAAATGGAGATTTATTGTATAATGAAATGAATTATGTTGGGTAGGGGTGTGTGGTTCTTTTTTTGGTGTTTCTGTTGGTAGTGCTGGCGCCGAATAAAATGTGTTTTAACTCGGCTCCGGGGGAGAAAGTAGGTAGGCCTCCCTGCCTGTTCTTTGTTTCCATACAACTGAAAACAGAGAGATAATAGATGTATTATGATTATGCGGAATAATAAGTACACCCTCTGAAACCGCAGCGGAGTGCTGTTTATCTCATTCTCATAGGATCTTTTCCACTTCTATGGTTTTATTTTGTAAGCTTGCTGTGAAGGCAACCAGGCAGAGGGCCTTCTCGGTAGTGGCACCCACCCTGTGGAACACCCTCCCACCAGATGTCAAAGAGAACAACAACTACCAGACTTTTAGAAGACATCTGAAGGCAGCCCTGTTTAGGGAAGTGTTTAATGTTTAACAGACTATTGTATTTTAATATTTTGTTGGAAGCCACCCAGAGTGGCTAGAGAAACCCAGCCTGATGGGCGGGTTATTATTATTATTATTATTGGGTTGGCGGTTCAAATCCCCATGACGGGGTGAGCTCCCGTGAGCAGCCCTGTTTAAGGAAGCTTTTAATGTTTGATGCATTACTGTATTTTAATATTTTGTTGAAAGACGCCCAGAGTGGCTGGGGAAACCCAGCCAAATGGGCGGGGTATAAATAATAAATTATTACTAGTATTATTATTAGTATTATTATTTACATATTGTGACTGCAATCTGAAACAACATGAGGAACATTTAAGTCCAGCGAAGTGAATGGCTAAGGCATGCTTAGCTTTCTGCTGGGTTGTAGCCCAACATCTCAAAGACTGATGATGAAGGAACTACTTTTTCTCTGGGGAGTATGTTTTCCATGGACTGTTTATTTATATATAATCCAGCCTATTTTTGAGACTACAGGAACATCAGTACAATTATTTACTTTTGTTCTGAGTAGCCCCAGTGCTCTTTTTCTAGAAAAAGAGGTGCTGGAACTCACCATGAACACCTCCCTTGTTCTCTTAGAATGGCAATGGCACCGGAACTGAGTTCCAGTGAGCTCTGGCCAGGAAAAAAGCAGCCCTGAGTAGCCCTATTCATGCAACAATGTGGGATACAGATTGGGGGGGGGGGTTGCTGTTGGGAGAGGCAGAATATCCCCAAATCATGTAAACTCCTGCCCAATTTTGAAAAATTCCCCCTTCCCACCTAAGGATGTTGGAGAATTCTACCACTAACAGAAAACGTGGAAATTGTTGCAGTTCACATGCTCATCTATGGACAAGAACGGAAGTCAATCAGAATTGAAATTGGCTGGTATTTACTTCCAAAGCCAGACAAAAGTTGAATTCTCCACTACCCTTCCTAAACTAACCCATTTTTATATAATCTTGTTTTCAACTCTGATTATTTTTTTTACGTACAATTTTATATGCTGATATAATCTTTGTAAACCGCTTAGAGGTTTTGTTTACAGTTAAGCATTATGCACATTTTGTTAAATAAAACTTTAAAAACATTAATCCCCGTTATCAAATGGTTTCAGATGGCGATTCCTAGTGCTAGTCGGTCAAACCCTGCAAAATTCCGAGGACGTCTGTACAGACTTGGTTTGTCACTGTGCTAGGTTTTTAAGTGATGTTTCTCTGAGGGACCTGGGATCCCTTGAAATTGTGCCAGGACTTTCTCAGTGAGGTGCTTTGCATTGCAGGACAAATATATCTATTTGCTAAAGACCACTCCAAGGCAAAGGCAAAATGTGGAAACTTTGCAAAGAGGTATAGGCGTGTCTCCTGCTATGCAGGCACCGTATCATCAATTTACAGTAAAATTATAGGGACTGATCTATACTGGTGGGTTATAATGTTATAAATGACACACCAGGGGGCACTGTACAGCAGTCAATGGAAAATTGCGTTGAGCGCTATATAATGTGTTTTTTTTTCCTTTTTAGATCAGTGTAGATCCAGCTCCACTCAGAAGTAAGTCTTTTGTGTTTAGTTAGCCTTACTACCATATAAATAGGGACACTGGTGGCGCTGTGGGTTACACCACAGAGCCTAGGACTTGCCGATCAGAAGGTCGCAGTTCGAATCCCCACGACGGGGTGAGCTCCCATTGCTCAGTCCCTGCTCCTGCCAACCTAGCAGTTCGAAAGCACGTCAAAGTGCAAGTAGATAAATAGGTACCGCTCCGGCGGGAAGGTAAACGGCATTTCCTTGCGCTGCTCTGGTTCACCAGAAGCAGTTTAGTCATGCTGGCCACATGACCCGGAAGCTGTACGCCAGCTCCCTCGGTCAATAAAGCAAGATGAGTGCCACAACCCCTGAATCGGCCACGACTGGACCTAATGGTCAGGGGTCCCTTTACCTTTACCTTTTACCATATAAATAGCAGCAGGGATCATCAACCTTTTTGGATCAGCAGGTACATTTGAAATTTGATGGAGCGCTGTGTGGGCACCAATCACAAAATGGCTGCCATTAGCGTAACATAGAATTAGAGAGAGTACAGTCATTGCCAGTTTCCCTGCCATCCACCCCAGACAACCTCAAGCTTACAGTGGGAAACCAGCTATGTCCTGCTGGTCCTCACTGTGGAGATCACACAATACTGATTTTCTCTCTAAGGCTCTCTAAGTGTCCCTGTTTTCCAGGGAGAGTCCCAGATTTATTGAAGCTGTCTTGGTTTCTGATTTGATCCCGGAATGTCCCGCTTTCCCTTAGGATGTCCTTCCCATCAGATGTCAACGAAATAAACAACTATCTGACTTTTAGAAAACATCTGAAGGCAACCCTGTGTCGAGAAATTTTTATGTCTAACATTTTACAATTTTTTATGTGCTGTAAGCCGCCCGGAGTGGCTGGGAAAACCCAGCCAGATGGGCGGGATATAAATAATAAAATTATTACTACCGCTACTACTACTACTATTTTCATCAGAGAAATGTTGGAGGATATGGAGTTACACAACCCCTGAGCCGAGGAGATAAGTAACTATACAACCTTTAGAAGACACCTGAAAGCAGCCCTGTATAGGGAAGTTGTTTTTAATGTTTAATTATTTTAATATATTTTATATATTATATTTTTTATATATGTGATGGAATAGGATGTCCTTATTTTCATCAGAGAAATGTTGAAGGGTATGCTCTCTTTTACACACACACACACACACACACACACACACACAATTACACTGTTGCTGGCTGACAAAAGGGAGTTAACACAAAAATATTTTGTGATCCCTTATTTCATGTGTTCCTTTGAGGGTGGGGTAGGGGCTATTTTGGGGACTGCACCAAGACCCCCCAACCTCTTTAATATGGCCTTGGTCCCTACACAGGATTCACAGAGTCTGGAATCAGTCTTCCTTCCCTTATTTGTTTTAGACTACAGGAGCACCTGCATCTCTAGCTATCTAACTGGTTCTATATTGTTAAACTGTACACATTTAAGCACACCTTCTGTGACATAGTACCAGGTACCATTCCCGCCCATTGTGAATTACGTAAAAATAAACAATAATGGATGCTTTTCAAGTACAGCGGCCTTTTGCAGTTCACTCTTTGACTATACTTTACAGGAGATCTTTGAATCATGCTTTGAATATTATTTCCTCCTAGAAATCCACACACACTGCCCTGAAATCTGAAGCGCTGTTCCATCCTTCATTTGTCTTCATGTTCTTCTCAAATGTCATTAAGTATGGATATTATGGAAGTGGGAAAGCATTGCTTTTCATCTTCTAAAGATCCGGCCAGTGGTTTTCCATCTGATTACAAGTGCTTTTATTGTTGTTGCAGGAAACAGAATTATGAGCCTGTTGGAACTCAAACAAAAGATGACGGTAACTTTCTATTTTGCAAGGTTCTTGGTGAGCATAACACAGCATTGCAGACTTTCTTGTGAAGAGAGTTGAAATTGAGTTCTGCACTTATAATACCCATGCAAGCAATTTCTAGACATTGTTGAGAAGTTTATTATTTACAGCACCATTGGAAAAACTTCAGGTTTCAGAAAATTATAGCAATTATAGTGTGTGTGTGCGTGTGTGTGCGCACACACACATACACACAGGGGTCTAAAAACAGTTGTATAATAAAAAGTATTTTCCACCCACAAAGCAAGGTGAGAAAATGTAAGAGGGAGAAGGAGCTACAGGAAGGCAATTAAAATGAAGCAAGGAGACTGAGTATAACTAGTTCGTTTATGAAAGGATTTTATGTTGTAAACTGCCCTGTGAAGGACAATATATAAATGTAATTAATATTATTACTAATAATAATGATTCATCCTATAGAAAAAGGAACTCGTTTCAGTTCATTTACAGAATGAGCTAGATCAGTTCAAGTTCTTCCAAATGAACTTTTCAGTTCATAAAACTTTTGACAACTGCAACAAATGATTGGCATTCAGAATGTCACAAGCTGCTGTGCTAAAGTATGGGACCCAAAAGTACATCGGGCTCACATGCAAGTAATAAAATGTCTGACAGACAGAATGTCAACAAAGGGATCTTTCCCTTAAATTGTATTTCCCTATAGTACTAGAAAAAGCTTACCCTGTATAATGTGTGGTTAAAGACATAAGCCATCATTTGCTTTGTTCCTGTACCTATACTTCTCACTGCAAAATACCCTCCTGTACCAAGAGTGGATTTTTTCAGCAGGGGAATGCTTTGCATCCCTTCCATCTGATTGCTGAGCAACAGTGATCCAACGATTCTGCATTCTTAGCAACAGTGGTGCCTCTGTTGCTGTCTTATAATGTTGCTTCCACATTTTGCTTTCTAACTTTCTTTATAGATGTCCAATTGCCTTACTTTGAGAGAGAGCAAGAGAGAGAGCAAATCAGAGAGTGAGTGTGTGCTAAGATTCTGCCCCCATGCTGGACATGTGTAAGAGAGAAGGAATGAGCATGAAGGTTAGTTAGAAATTGTTAAAAGTTCCCAGAGTTTCCAGGGTTCCAGTGGGTACTTTGCCCCCTCCCTTTCCTTCTTCTCCACTCTGGGTGCCACACCTTACCAATTTTCTGTCTACTTCTTTAGAGTTCTTGAATATTTCTATCCACTCCCGCCCCTCCACCTTATTCTACTTCCTTTCACCTGCTAGTGTTGCCTTTTAGTCTCCCTCTCACCTTTTCGTTTTGCTCACTTCCTTCCACTTTGTGTCACTTTCTATGCCACTTTAATTCTTGCTCTGTGACTCTTGCTCCCTCCTAAATAAAAATGAACAGGAAACCTGGGGAAGTTTCATCCCCTCCCCTCCCGAACCTAATATAGTTAGCAGTTATCTGTTGCCCACCTAGACAGCATCTTAAAAAGCAGAGACATCACCTTGCCACAAAGGTCCTTATAGTTACAGCTATGGTTTTCCCAGTAGTGATGTATGGAAGTGAGAGCTGGACCATAAAGAAGGCTGATCGCCGAAGAATTGATGCTTTTGAATTATGGTGCTGGAGGAGACTCTTGAGAGTCCCATGGACTGCAAGAAGATCAAACCTATCCATTCTTAAGGAAATCAGCCCTGAGTGCTCACTGGAAGGACAGATCCTGAAGCTGAGGCTCCAATACTTTGGCCACCTCATGAGAAGAGAAGACTCCCCGGAAAAGACCCTGATGTTGGGGAAGATGGAGGGCACAAGGAGAAGGGGACGACAGAGGACAAGATGGTTGGACAGTGTTCTTGAAGCTACCAGCATGAGTTTGATCAAACTGCAGGAGGCAGTGGAAGACAGGCGTGCCTGGCGTGCTCTGGTCCATGGGGTCACAAAGAGTCGGTCACGACTAAACGACTAAACAACAACAAATCTGTTGCTCCTTAGTGAGAAGTTTGAAAGAACTCCCCAGATCATGGGTAGGCAAACTAAGGCCCAGTAAGCAGATCCAGCCCAAGTGCCTTCTAAATCCGGCCCGTGGACGGTCCAGGAATCAGCGTGTTTTTCCATGAGTAGAATGTGTGCTTTTATTTATTATGCATCTCTGGGTTATTTGTGGGGCATAGGAATTTTTTCATTTCCCCCCAAAATATAGTCCGTCCGTCCCCCAAAGTCTGAGGTATAGTGCTGAAAAAGTTTGCTGAACCCTGCCCCAGATTCTCCCACACTGAAGCAACACACAGTTGTAGTAGCATAACAGTAAGCTGTTTTTTTTCTTTTTAAATTGTGATGTCTTGCCATTTCACATTTTTAAAAAGAAAGCCACTAAGCCATTTTCGCTCCGAATCAAGAGTTCAATAGCAAAGTTTCAGTCCTGTGCGCATTTGGATTGAAAGCATCGAACTTGTCATAAACACACACTGTGATCATACAGTGGTACCTCGGGTTACAGACGCTTCAGGTTACAGACTCCGCTAACCCAGAAATATTACCTTGGGTTAAGAACTTTGCTTCAGGATGAGAACAGAAATCGCACGGCGGCGGCAGCAGGAGACCCATTAGCTAAAGTGGTACCTCAGGTTAAGAACAGTTTTAGGTTAAGAACGGACCTCCGGAACAAATTAAGTTCTTAACCCGAGGTACCACTGTACCTTGACATTTCCTGATATGGATTCACCCTCATATCGACTCCTGTTTATAAATGAATGCGTTTTTAATGAGTTTTTATTTATAAACATGTATTCTCTACATTAGGGACGCGGGTGGCGCTGTGGGTAAAAGCCTCAGCTCCTAGGGCTTGCCGATCGAAAGGTCGCGGTTCGAATCCCCGCGGCGGGGTGCGCTCCCGTTGCTCGGTCCCAGCGCCTGCCAACCTAGCAGTTCGAAAGCACCCCCGGGTGCAAGTAGATAAATAGGGACCGCTTTCTAGCGGGAAGGTAAACGGCGTTTCCGTGTGCGGCTCTGGCTCGCCAGAGCAGCGATGTCACGCTGGCCACGTGACCCGGAAGTGTCTCCGGACAGCGCTGGCCCCCGGCCTATAGAGTGAGATGGGCGCACCAACCCCAGAGTCTGTCAAGACTGGCCCGTACGGGCAGGGGTACCTTTACCTTTACCTTATTCTCTACATTAACAGAATGCCTTTTCTCCATGCTTTTTCAATGTGCTCTTGCAGAATTGAGACTCAAAAATCATGAGAGTAATTTAGATTAAGAGAACTTTGGAAGCTCGTATATGAGTCCAACTTCTTTTGTGTTCACAAATCATTTTAAACCATTTACTAAACTAACCTTCTCTCTCCCAAATAAATCAAGGTCTGTGACTGATGAACAGGTTTTTTTGCTTCCGCTGATTTATCTGGGAAAAACATGCTTTTAAACAAGGTGGTTTGGTGTCTTTGGAGGAAGGAAAGCTTATGGAGAATTAAAAGCAGCTGCCAGAAAGGGGCAGAATAGACATTGTGAAACGGCTTCACCAAGGCGATACAGGACCTGCCGATCTGCATCTTGCGCCTGGATTCAGTTGCCCAATATCTAAGAAAGGCTTGAGAAGAAAGCAGGCACCCTTTAATCAGTGTTTTCCTGCTCTGCTGTTACTTGACAACCACGGGACTCATTCTGCTCAGCTGCACTCTGAAGCCTGGGGAAGGGGAATGAGCAGTGATTAGCATCCCACACCCGTTGTCACCCGCTGAAAACTGTCACCTACAAGATGAAATGGCCATTTTCATTGCTTATTCCGACTCTCTGTGGCTCATTATAAGAATATCAAAGGGTTTCAGTTTAACCTTTATAAGGATTTAATGCCAATATGCTGGACTTAATTATAATTTCTGGTATAATGTACAATCTTTCCTCCCTGCAGGCTCCCTTGGGATGAAGAGACCATGCAAACCTTGTCACAAGGAGCTCATCATCTGGGACTCTTTCCTGGTTAACCGTTTTATGCTGTTCTGTGACCTTTTGCATTTGCAAATAATCTGTTGTCCTTCACTCCACAGTTAGATCAACAGAGCCCTGCCTTAAGAAATTGAATTGCGTTTTGTAGCCATAGCTAAATTGCAGATTACGCCACAAGGTAAATGAGCTGGGAAAATAGCAGCTCCAGACTACCTCAGAAGGTGATGGATAAGAGGTTTCTAAGCAGAGATTGGGTGGCCATCTGTCAGGGATGCTTTAGCTGTGATAGCTGCATTGCACTCCTAGATGACCCTTAGGGGGTACCTTGCATCTACAGTGGTACCTCTAGTTGCGGACACGATCCGTTCCGGGGTGCCGTTTGCACCCCGAAAAGTCCACAACTAGAGCGCCTCTTCTGCACATGTGCGCAGTGCGATTGAGCGCTTCTGCGCATGCCCGAAGCACACAGATCGCTTTTGCGCATGCCCAAAGCACGCAGACCTCTTCTGCACATATGCACAGGGTATACACTTCCGGGTTTGCTGCATTCGCAAGCTGAAAAGACCCAACATGAACCTAACGCAACACAAAGTATGACTGTATATAATTCTGTGGTTCTAGGTTAGGTAAGGTAAGGTAAAGGACCCCTGGACTGTTAAGTCCAGTCAAAGGCGACTATGGGGTTGTGGGGCTCATTTTGCTTTCAAGCCGAGGGAACCGGCGTTTGTCCACAGACAGCTTTCTGGGACATGTGGCCAGCAGGACTAAACCGTTTCTGGCACACGAAGGACCGTGATGAGTGCCAGAGCGCATGGAAATGCCATTTACCGGTACCTTCCCGCCACAGTGGTACCTATTTATCCACTTGCACTGGCATGCTTTCAAACTGCTAGGGAGGCAGGAGCTGGGACCAAGCAACAGGAGCTCACCCCATTGTGCGGATTCGAACCGCCAACCTTTGATCGGCAAGCCCAAGAGGCTCAGTGGTTTAAACCACAGAGCCACCTGCATCCCTGTGGTTCTATGATATCATTAAAAGATGGACAGAAATGGCTGTATGAAGGGACACCCAGACAGAATGCTGCTCCAAGGAATGTACCTGAAGCAATAAGCTCACATGTCAAATGAAATGATCTGGGTTCAGAGGACAAATTAGTACAGCAGGCACATCTACAGCACAGGGAAGTAGGCATATGATTAGTCAACAAATGTACTATAAACAGCCTTTCATAATCCCAATGGAAGGAACAAGGGGAGGACGTGTCTGCATCTAACCTTAGGCTCTTCTTACTGCCTGAATGACTAGAAGCATTTTTTTGCTGAGATGCTTGAGAAAAATTAGAATTGTTTAGAAAACCGATATTTTAATACATGGTTTAAATTATGTTTTCAACTAAAAAAAAGAGAGAGACAGCTCAAATCAGAGTTTGACTGCCTTGTACACACTGGGCTTGCATAGTCTCAGTGTGATCATGGAGGCAGCTATATCAAGTCACATGGGGTTACACTTATTATTCTAATAACCACAAACCTATTCCAGCAGATGAAATCAGATACCTAAAAGACACAGAGGGAGTGCAAATCAATAAGGTAAGGCACAAGATCGATCTATTTGTGGATGAGTGGTTTAGTGAATTTGTTGATCACATCCCACAACCAGCAGAAGTCATAACGCAATTTGTAGAACGAGAAATAAAATTCCAAAAATGATTGGCATCCGTCTGTCTCGGAAGACACTGGAAGAGTGTGGCTTTGTGAGTTAAGTCAAACTGTTGAGTTACAGTTCCTGCAATCTCAGAGCGGCAATGGAGTTCACTGTGGGTCTCGAAATCATCAAAACAATTTCACTCTAGATCAAAGTAGTTGATTTACAGGTGGTACTATACTCTGCTACATCTTCACAAAATCAATAACTTATTCTTTCTGTACTGCTAGGATGTAAAGAAAGAAGGACACTAGCAGATATGTGGCAGCATTTTGAATGGGATAGATAGCTTTGGAAGCAAGTCTTTGTTATCGTGCCTGACATAACTCTGCAGAAAATTGAGCCTTCACAGACTCTTAACCATCTTTGAGGGTTGCAGTGAGAACTTACTACATAAGGATCTCAACAAAATGAAAGTGGCAACATTTCTGGAAGGTTGTCTAAGGTCTCTCAGGAGGAAGATGGACAGAACGAATATGAGGGGGGGGATTAAATGTTGGAAGATCATATAAAACTGTTTTAATTACTGTAACATAGTTCTCATTCAAATTGTATATGAACAGCAAGCCAAATTATGGATTAATGCTTTTTGAACGCCATCAACACCAACAAATAGATATCAGTGGGGTGATAATTCCAGAATACACCAGATGTTTGTTCTTTGTTTTCTTTTGATTGTTTGTGTCCTGTTCTGCATAATGTTTTGCAATTTTCTTCTAATGTTCTAGTCAACATCTACCTTAAAAATGTTTTCATGTAGTGCTTTATTGAAGTGTGTTTGTATTGATAAAACCACTTGGTTCAAACAATATAGCAAAATGATTAGTCTTTTTATTTCTCTTTGTCTACATCATACATTCATTGGTGTTTCTGTTTCTTAACCTATGTATTTTCCATGACTTGTACTGTTTTTCATTTTCTTTCTTGGTATTTGAATTTTCTAGACCAAAGAATAAAAATCCTCTCCCACTGTTGACCTGCATGTGTTTCTCCAACATGGAGATTCTCTCTAGGAAAAGTGTCATGTTTACAATGATACGACAAGGGCAGTTTTAGGGCAATGTCGGTGGAACTAAGAATAAAAACATCCGTTGCTCTTTTGCTTAAGGATAATGAAATGGCAGTGAATCGTGCACACTGACAGAAACTGCAGAGGCTGCTGCTGTTGCCAGTGGCAAGTTACGCTCCACAAATAACAGTAAACAACATCACTGCAGCTGCTTTCTGGTTCACTTCCTCTGCAGACAGGAAAATTAAATAGCCCCGCACTTCATTGTCTAATGCAGCTGCTTATTGTTTAGATGCAATATATACACTGGATGCTTCTGCCTCTCCTGAACCTGTATACGTGACCGAGAATACTAGTGGAACATGGTAAACCAAGCATATTCACTCCCCTTTGCTTGCATATTTTCTGAAACAGAAACGTCAGTTTGCCGTGTTTTGATGTGATACTCTGCCAAAACTTAGCAAGAGATACTGAAGTCTCTGTTCACAGTCTAGTGAAACTGAACTTGCTCCCCTCCAGCAAAGGGATGCATGTCAAAACGGACCTCTTGTTTTGTGGCTTGGAGCAACACACACATTGTTGCTGTTCCTTGCTCTTTTGTGTAAATCTGGGTGTGTGTGTTTTAAAAAAGAATGAGTCCCCCCTCCCAAGTGTGGATGCACAGGGAAATAAATACCTGCAGGCATGCTCACAATGAAACTCAGGTTTCTGGAAGCTATGGTGGGTTAAAGCTAAAGGTAAAGGGACCCCTGACCATTAGGTCCAGTCGTGGCCGACTATGGGGTTGCGGCGCTCGTCTCGCTTTATTGGCCGAGGGAGCCGGCGTACAGCTTCCGGGTCATGTGGCCAGCATGACTAAGCCGCTTCTGGCGAACCAGAGCAGTGCACGGAAACGCCGTTTACCTTCCCACCAGATTTATCTACTTGCACTTTGACGTGCTTTCGAACTGCTAGGTGGGTAGGAGCAGGGACCGAGCAACGGGAGCTCACACCGCCGACCTTCTGATCGGCAAGTCCTAGGCTCTGTGGTTTAACCCACAGCGCCACCCGCGTCCCTATGGTGGGTTAGGAAGTGCTAATTGAAGGGAGAAGAAAACAACACACAGCCTGAAGGCATCCCCTCAGGCACCACCCACTAGTGTGGGCAGAAACACCAAGACATATTTTGGAGGGATAAAATTGGAAGTGCTCTCATGTGGACAAAAGGGTGCAGATGAACACACAGAAAAAGCACCCCCATATCTCAGAATCAGACTTGCCTTTCTTAAAATCCAATATCAAGGGAAGTGTGTCATCTTTTCCAAGCACTAGGTAGAGTGAGGTGGCTGCTTCTGTTGGCAGATACAGGGGCTAGGGCAGTGGTGGCGAACCTATGGCGCCGGTGCCGGAGAGGGCACTCAGAGCCCTCTCTGTGGGCACGCACACCATTGCCGGAAGCTGCATCTGAGAGCCCCTGCACCACCTGAAGGTATTTATTTTCCCCAATTTGAACTGTATTTTCGGCGATTGAACTGTATTTATCCCCACCCCCCACCCCCCAGTGGTGATTTTCTTGAGTCAAAATGAGAGTACCCATAAACATTTTTTTAAGAAAAAAAAGCACTGAGTTATACCATAAGATCATATATCAATGGAAAGATAATTTAATGAAGAATGTAGTGCAATAACTTGTGTGGAGGATTATGTATTACAACAGCAGTCGTAAAGAAGAAACGTGAAACACACAGAAAAAAATGAGATATACAGGTTAAAATGCCGTGTTGGCACTTTGCGATAAATAAGTGGGTTTTGGGTTGCAGTTTGGGCACTCTGTCTCTAAAAGTTTCACCATCACTGGGCTAGGGTGTTTCTGTGAGAAGTGAGTTGTTTGGACAACAGGAATCCCTGAGGTCCTAAAGAGGCATTGTGCTCCCCTTCTTTGCCATTTTCTTTCTGGCCAGTGGTTTCTGTCTCTTTGTAATCTCTGTTTGAGATCAGATACTCCCTATAAATTATTTTCTGCAGATTCTATTATGCAGTAAGTGTGGATGGATACTAATGTTTTTATTTAAAAATAAATAGTTTTCAAATGACTGGAGATTTTGACAGATTCTTCTGAGCACTTGAACACTTGGGGTCAAAAGAAAGTAATTTAAAACAACTGCTGTTGAGACATTTCATTCTGAATCTGCTAAACAGAGCCAAACAGATTATGGTGACAGGTGGGTGTCTTGCCCGCCCCCTAACATAAAGCCTGGATGTCAGGTAGGTTTGACTGAGAATTGTTGACTGAACCAAGATAGAAAGTGAGGAAAAGACAATGATGAGTTAAGTGAATTTAAAATGTGAAACTTCTCATGTCCATAAAGGTAAAGGACCCCTGGATGGTTAAGTCCAGTTAAAGGCAAGTATGGGGTTGTGGCGTTCATCTTGCTTTTAGGCCGAGGGAGCCGGCGTTTGTCCACAGACAGCTTTCTGGGTCATGTGGCTAGCATGACTAAACCGCTTCTGGTGCAACGGAGCACCGTGACGGAAACCAGAGTGCATGGAAATGCCACTTACCTTTCCGCCACAGTGGTACCTATTTATCTACTTGCACTGGTGTGCTTTCGAACTGCTATGTTGGCAGGAGCTGGGGCAGAGCAACGGGAGCTCACCTCATCGCAGGGATTTGAACTGCCAACCTTCTGATCGGCATGGCCAAGCGGCTCAGTGGTTTAGACCACAGCGCCACGCGAGTCATAGTGCATGTGTTAATGTAGGTATATTTCATGAGAACACAAGAAGAGCCTACTGGATCTGGCCAATGGCCGATCTAGTCCAGCATCCTGTTCTCACATTAGCTAACCAGATGCCTGTGGGAAATATAGTTTGTATGTTTATATAGGCAAACTGGTTTTTGCTTTTGTTTGCTGTAAAAGAAACAGAAATGGAACACAGCAATCAAAGCATGGTGGGGGGAGGTTGTAGTTTCTACCTGCCCCTCCAAACCTAAGGGATCCCGTTAAAGGGATCCAGGAGTTGCCTATGTCCATATGCTCAGATGAGGGCTGGGGCTTATAGCATTTCTCAAGGCAGTGATCTCTGCAGGGGTCCCCCTTTTTGATGTATGTCTCAGGCACTCCCGTGCTCGGATTGACCTATGGCGTCACTTCCTGCAGGCAGGCCAGAATTAATGGTAACCCAATGCCTATGCCAAACCTCTTTCATTTGTATTCAATAAAGCTGTGGCCTTATTCGATCCAAAGTCAAGTGTGTGGCATCCTTATTCTATGCAGTCAGGGTGGTGGGAGGCACGAATCCTTGGCATGCAAGCATAGCTGTCAACATTTCCCTTTTTTAAAGGGAACATTTCCCTTTTTTAAAGGGAAATTCCCTTATTCCGAATAGGATTCCTCGCAAGAAAAGGGAAAAGTTGACAGCTATGCATGCAAGTGAGAAAGCTTCATGGCTGGGTGGTGATCTCAAATCCTTTTTATTCCCAAGAGAAAAAGAAAAAGAAATGCTTTTGCTTTTAAATGATTACACTGCTTGCTTTTTAACTTTTTAAATCTTGAATTTATCCAAGCATTCTAAACAGACGTGCTGTAAATCTTAAGTCATTTTTTTACCCCCTCCACCTGAAATACCATGCCTGGTCTTGCAGTGAATGTAGTATTGCCTGCCTAACAATATGAGGTGAAAGACATGCAGTAATGTAACTCATTTACAAGTTAAACCTCATGAAACTTGAGTTCCTTGCATGAGTTGGCTCTGGAAGAGAGAATGGCTTTCGTGCCTTTAACAGCTATGTGGCAGCCAGATATTAATCAGAGTAAGCCCTTTGTAGTATGGAACTACAATTATAGGGAAAGCTTTACCTGCTGATATTCTATTTGTTGGGCATTTTTTTTATTTTCCCACTTGTGGAAGAGGGTACAAATTTGCCTGTGACATAAAGTATATGCAATTTTATGCAAATGTGGGTCTTTTTTGGCAAGTGTAGACTGGGCCCAGAAAATCCTGTTAGCACCCTTGGCTACATGGCCTGCCCTTTGCTAGACTCCTGCTTTCAGAAATAGTGGTAGACAATATTTCACCCAGCACTGGAAGAAAAACTCAACTGTCAGTACGGTCACTTTCAGTACACTGAATAAGAGAGGTAACCATCTTGTCCTTTTTTCAGGTAGGAAAATATCTTGAGCCCTGGCCCTTTCTATTGCATTTTTTAAATCATAAATTCAGCATTAATATTGATTTTGTTGTTTTGTGTTTTTGTTATATGTCTATGTTTGGGTTCTTTGGTTTAGAAGAAAAAATAGGATAGACCATTTTAAATAACAAGAGTGCAAGTCATAATTGTGAGATGATGGTACTAATGTAATGCCTTGGCGACGCTTAAAACAGCTCTGTGGTGCCCACTAGAGGAACTTAATTCTTCAGTTCTGTTTTCCACTGCTGAAGAATGAATTTCCATACATACACATACAAATACAGTGGTACCTCGCAAGACGAAAAACTCGCAAGACGAAAAACTCGCAAGACGAAAGAGTTTTTCGTTTTTTGAGTTGCTTCGCAAGACGAATTTCCCTATGGGCTTGCTGCGCAAGACGAAAACGTCTTGCAAGAGCAACTCATAGCGCGCGGTGTGGTAGCCTTTTTTGAGGTTTTTGGGAAACCGTGCTTCGCAAGACGAAAAATTCGCAAGACGAAAAAACTTGCAGAACGAATTAATTTCGTCTTGCGAGGCACCACTGTACATAGGACTTGGCTACCCCAGAAGTTAGCTCAGGTGCGCCAAGTTGCCCCCAACATTGGGGGATCCATCGCGTGTGCATGGCGCCTCTGAGTTAGTTCAATTCCCAGAATTACAGCCCTTTTTAGAGTTTGTACTTGCCAGTGATGTATCCCAAGGCCTCCCCCCACCTAGCTGCTCTTGTGAGAAAAAGACAAAATGGGGGGGGGGGAGCAAATTATAAGCAAGTAAACACAACATGGGGCTGCATTTGAAAAGTTCTCAGAAACTTCAGCTGGCTCAAACAGCTGCAGCCAGACCAGTGTTTGAAACTCCCATTATTCTAGGTGCACTTTGCGACAAGGAATTTCATTAGCGTGAGCAGTTTCTGAGCAGTACTGCGCCTCAGATTTGAGATTAAAACTGCAGAGTGGAAGCTGCCTCCCCACTTCCAGCTACTCTCTGAAGACTGGAGAACAGACCCTCTTAAGAATACTAGGGGGGTTGGCAGGGGACTGACTAGACCATGTGAAAAGCGAACATCATATTTTAGCTGCAGTTCATTCATTTTCAACTTTGTGTCCTTGTTATAAAAGAAATGTGCCTGTTGCTGTGCCCATAACCTAGGTTTGCTGTGCCCATAACCTAGGTTTAAGGTGCCATTTAGCTGCAACCCCATAGTCGCCTTTGACTGGACTTAACTGTCCAGGTGTCCTTTACCTTTTTACCTATATGGAGAGTGTGTGCATATGTGTGTTTTAATCTTATCAATCTTCCATTCAGTGCTGTTTTTTGGGGGGGTATGCAGGGGTAGGCATGCCCCTAAATATTTTGTGAATCTAAGTTTGGCCTCACTGAGGGGCAGTACTTCAATATGAGTAGAAAAATGAGAGTACCCCTAAACTTTTTTTAGAAGAAAAGCACTGCTTCCATTGCTTTTTAAGTGAGCCCCCCCCTTATATTTTCAGTGGGTCTTATTTTCATCTGTAAGCCACTTTACGTCCCTGTCGGGGGAAAAGGTGGGATATAAAGTAATAACATTAACAACAACTAGGGCCCGCTCAATAAATTTTGGCACCTGAGGCGAGCCTCCAAATGGCACCACCTCCTGCCAGCCATGGAAGAAGGGGTGAGCGAATATCTGCCTCAGGAACAAAGGGTGTGTGTGTGTTATGTACTCAGTTGAATAGGACCCAAAATGCAGCAGTCTGATTGGTCTTAGAACAATAGGATTCAGATATTTCAGGGGGATAAAGACCTACACCGAGGAATAAGGGGTGGTGGAACCAGCAGCACCTCCTGTTTGCCAGGAGGCCATTTAGGCGGTCACCTCACCTTGCCTCACGGGTGGGCCGGCCCCTGGCACCACCAGCTCTAGCAGCCTGACGGCGGTGCCAGCCTCAGGGACAGAGAGCTGGCACCCTTCACCTTCCGGGGGCAACAAAGCTGGCATCTCCCACAACTACGCCGCTGTCCAGGAACTGAGAAGTTCCTGCAGAGTGTCATTGTTGAACCTTGCCAAGGTAGCCAGCCACCTCAGTACAGTGGTACCTTGGTTCTCAAATGCTTTGGTACTCAAACGCTTTTGGTGAGAGACACACCCAGCTCTACCTCTCTTTTAAATCAGAACCAGTGAAGGCGGTGAAGGTCCTGTGTGAGTGCCTAGAGGCGGTTGGAGGATGGATGGTGGCTAACAGATTGAGGTTGAATCCTGAAAAGACAGAAGTTCTGTTTTGGGGGGACAGGGGGCGGGCAGGTGTGGGGGACTTCCTGGTCCTGAATGGGGTAACTGTACCCCTGAAGGACCAGGTGCGCAACCTGGGAGTCATTTTGGACTCACAGCTGTCCATGGAGTCACAGGTTAATTCTGTGTCCAGGGTGTTTGTCTACCAGCTCCATCTGGTAAACAGGCTGAGTCCCTATCTGCTCGCGGACTGTCTTGCCAGAGTGGTGCATGCTCTAGTTATCTCCCGCTTGGACTACTGTAATGTGCTCTACGTGGGGCTACCTTTGAAGGTGACCTGGAAACTGCAATTAATCCAGAATGTGGCAGGTAGACTGGTGACTGGGAGTGGCTGCCAGGACTACATAACACCGGTCGTGAGAGATCTGCATTGGCTCTCAGTACGTTTCCAAGCACAATTCAAAATGTTGGTGCTGACCTTTAAAGCCCTAAACAGCCTCGGTCCTGTATACCTGAAGGAGTGTCTCCACCCCCATCATTCAGCCCAGACGCTGAGATCCAGCTCCAAGGGCCTTCTGGCGGTTCCCTCATTGCGAGAAGTGAGGTTACAGGGAACCAGAAAGAGGGCCTTCTCGGTGGTGGCACCCTACCTATGGAACGCCCCCCCCATCCGATGTCAAGAAAATAAGCAGCTATCATATTTTAAAAAGACATCTGAAGGCAGCCCTGTTTAGGGAAGTTTTTAATATTTAATGCTGTATTGTTTTTAACACTTGATTCGGAGCCGCCCAGAGTGGCTGGGGTATAAATAATAAATTTTTATTATTAACTTGGAACTCAAACACTGCAAACCTGGAAGTAAGTGTTCTGTTTTGTGAACCTTTTCTCGGATGCCGAACATTGCTTCATTTTGAGTGTTACGCTTCCCTTTTGAGTGTTACGCTGAGGTCTGTCTGTTTTTGCTATTTATTTTGCGTTTTTCTTTTTGCGGCTCCTTTTTTGTGTGACTGTGTGGAACCCAGCTCAGCTCCTGATGGATTGATTGTGTGACTGCAGTACATTGTTTATTGCTTCCATTTCATGGATCAATGGACTCGTTAGATAGTAAAATTCATAACAAATTTTTTTTCCCTTCCAGTAGCACCTTAAAGACCAACTAAGTTAGTTCTTGGTATG
>JAXCMG010000063.1:1019746-1064049 GCA_034642415.1 Podarcis siculus
TTTAGTGGGGTTTACTCCTAGATAAGTGAGGTTGGGATTGCAGCCACTCTTGCTACTTTGGTTTCACAGTTCAGTATATACTTGTCATCCTATCTCATTTTCCTGACTTAGATATCAGAGAGGGACAGTTTAATTAGAGGCCAAGAAAGCTTTGGAGTGGGGAGGAAAGGAACTGCAAATTCAATATTTTTGTAAGCCACTTTCTGGTTGGGGTTTTTAAAAATTAAACAATGTGCAAATTTTATGAAAGGCATAAATACATAAATAAATAAATTTTGCTTTTGAAATCAGGTTTTAGGGTGGTAAAAAATGGGTGGTCAAAGCCAGATGGTTCTTCCCACTTTGATAAAAAGCTAGAAATTTAAGATAAAGCAGAAATAAAATCCACAGGTAACAGAAGGGTTCATTATTGACTCTCTGCAGCAGCAGCAAAAAAAAACCCGAAACCTCAACAGCAGGGTAGAAGATCAATCTATCCCAGTCTTGGATGAACTGGCTAAAATCTAATCATTAAGAGGCACTAACTTTTGCCCTGTGAAAAAAATGGAGCAGTTGAACACAAATTTCAATTAAAATATTCCAGTGAATCAAGGCAGATGCCTGGAGTGTATAAGACCCCCTTGAATAAGCAAAGCATGCAATTCCCACGTAGTTTCAGAGGGGCAAAACCCGAATAGCCTGTAAGATAACACAAGTTTCAAAGCAGTATTCATAAATTAAAGAGTGAAGTGGCTGGTTGAGCAGAAGTTGTGATACAGCCCATTTTACACAACTGTTGTTAGTTACCCCACTATCTCACAGCTCCTAAGTGGCAAGTGGTTCCTTAGTCCAAAAAAAGGCCCCGGTGCCTGAAAAAAGGCCTAAACCTTTGAAAATGCAAAGTCAGGTTCCTTATACATAGGAGCACTATAGGGTTCCCAGGTACACAACTTTTTTGAAGGCAACTGTGCTAGCCTCTGCCAACTGAGCCTTTGTAGAGAATAGGTAATTACATCCAGAACAAAAAAGCAAGGGGTAACAAACAAAATGGAAATCCCATTGCAGGGAAAAAGAAAGCTGTTTCAAAATGGGAGCCTTTTTATCAGCTCCTAATACTCTTTATAAGGGTCACCGGTGTATGAACCACTGTGGCTGAGTGAGCCCTATTCATACATGGTAATTGCTGGCATACCAAACAAATCTGGTAAAAGGCACTCTAAGCTGTTGAAGCCACCTGGACCTCAGACAACAAAGATTAATTCAGGAGCACATTCAAGCGACATGTCTGGTCCTTCAGGGAGAGTGCAACCCTGACCAGAACAGGTAGCTGACCTGTCTCAAACCTGGAAATCATCTACCCACAAGGCTAGTTTTGCTTCAGTTTGTTGTTGTTATTTAGTTGTTTAGTCATGTCCGACTCTTCGTGACCCCATGGACCAGACCACGCCAGGCACTCCTGTCTTTCACTGCCTCCCGCAGCTTGGTCAAACTCATGTTCGTAGCTTTGAGAACACTGTCCAACCATCTCATCCTCTTTCGTCCTCTTCTCCTTGTGCCCTCAATCTTTCCCAGCACCAGGGTCTTTCCCAGGGAGTCTTCTCTTCTCATGAGGAGGCCAAAGTATTGGAGCCTCGGCTTCAGGATCTGTCCTTCCAGTGAGCACTGCTTCAGTTTATTTGCCCTCAATAGCAAGTCTTGGCCATGTAGGTAGTAGAACTGAGCTGAAAGAATTAAGAACTGCATGTGGAAAAGAGACTTAAACACATAGCAGGGGGAAATTACTTGTATGTGTTATCATGTGAAGTTCAGTGGCATTGGGTTACTTTCCAACAAATTAGTTGGTTTAGTATAATAGTGATAAATTTATTTGGACCTGAGAGTGTATATTTAATAAGAGATGAGTATCTTTTGAAAGTTTGCCATTTTAGCATATTTTAACAGGTTTCAAATGCTGGTTAGAATGATTTAATGATTTGTGTATTATGCAGTTACTAACCATCTGCAAAGCTGAAAAAATGCATATAATATTTGAAAGAAAATGTCACAATTTGTCATTAAAATTTGGCACCGAAAAGTTTGACCAACTGTTAAAATAGATCATTTTCACTAATGATAAAATCAAATACACTAAATTCCTTTTGCATGTGTGCGTGCACACACACACACACACACACACACACACACCACTTTTAGACAAAAAAACTTTTTTCCAGACTGATTCTTTCAGAGAGTTACAATGTAACCACTTCTGAAAACTTCCAAATTATTATTAATAATAAACCCCACTAGTTTATTTACTCAATAAGAACTCCCCACTCCACCCTGTTGTATGAATTCTGTTTACTGCAGCTGAGGGACTTGCTTGCAATTTAGTGCTTGATTTAATGAGGTCTGCCAGGATTTACAAAGCTATTTTATTTTGCAATACTGTATGTGCAAACTATCATTTTGTACAATGCAATCACTGTCTTTTAGATTTTGTTACTTTATAAGTGCTTCTATAATAAAACCCTTTAGTGAAGCTGAGGCCTTGCTTTTCTGCCTTTATCTAAAGCACAATTAAAATGGAGATGTCATATGACTAGTGACAGCTAGTGGGGCTGCTAGGAGGTCACAGGGATGTGACCAAGTTGTTCTGGTTTTCTCCCTATCCTTTTCACTTGCAAAGATACTGTAGACACTTAAACATTGCTGTTTTACAAACTGTTACGTTGTTGGCATCTGTCTGTCTTGGGACACAGTGAAGGGTGCACCTTTGTCGGTGAGGTCAAGCTGTTGGAAGGTTGCAGCACCTACTGTGGCTGTAGAGACCACTATGGGAGAGACAAGTTTTGTTATGGCTGGGGCAGATGAAGGCATCCGTTTGTGCTGCTGTAGATGCACTCTGGTGTTTCTTCTCTCTGAGCTCCTCCCAGCGGTCATTCCTCCTCTGGTCACTGCTATGACTTGACTGCCTGTTTCCAGGCACTGTGGTCTTCTGCAAGGGATTCCCACATGGCAGGGTTGATGAAGGTTGCCCACCTTCATGTCACATTTGCAGACATCTTTGTGGCACAGAGTTGGTCTGCCAATTGGCCTGGTGCCAGAAGCCAGCTCCCTGTAGAGCATGTTAGCACCTTACTAAACTGAAAGGTGACACATGGTCCCATTGGGTTGCCATGCTTACTCACCTAGCAGCCACATTCTGCACAAGAGGCAGCCTCCAGACTGTCTAAGAGGGTGGCTTCACATAGAGCACATTGAAGTAGCCTAATCGAGAAGTCACTAGAGTGTGGACAGCTGAGGCCAGCCTATACTGGTCCAGGAACGACCAAAACTGGGGAAACAGCCTAAGCTGGCATAAGCACTCTTGACCACAGAAGTCACTTGAGACTCCAGTGACTAACTGGAATCCAGGAGTACTATGATCCTGTTCCTTCAGGGGAAGTGCAGCTTCTCCCAATGTAGGTTGTACATCTAATTCTCAGACATGGGAACCACCCACAGGACCAGGATTCAGCCTCATTTTATTGGTCCCCTTCCAGCGCTTCACTGCTTCCAGGCACTGGTCCAACACCTTCCAAGCCTCTCCTGACTCAGATTGAATGGAGAGAGAAAGAGCTACATGTCATCAGCATGTTGATGGCGCCATGTTCCAACACCACAGATGACAGATAACAGTTTCATATAGCTGTTGAATAGCATAGGAGAGAAAATGGACCCTTGTGGGAGCCCACAGCTCAAAAGGCACAGAACCAAGCAACAATCTCCTAGTACTATTTTCTGGTGATGACCTTGCAGGTAGGAGTGGAACCAATGTGATACAGTGCCTCCAATTCCCACCCCTCTGAGTCATTCCTGAGTCAAGACTCAAAGGGAATTTTCCTCTCGTGCCTAGAACATTTTGGTGTCATGCTACATGTGTGTATAAGTTAGGGTCTAATAAAAAAATGCAAGCTACATTGGGCTCAGATCATATTTCCAGGGTTCTTTTAGCAAGAAGAGATATTTATCCCAGTCATTGACGGGAAGCCACAAAATGCAGATGTTTCCCTCAGATTTGTGAGTTAACAACACCTGCCCACACTTACTTAATTGGCTTGTTACTTTGCAGATATTCTGATAGTCATACAACATTAAATACTGTATAACATTTTCACCAATATGGTGTCTTTTGAGTCTTCTTACATGGTGTAGGGGGCAAGAATAAATCCCTTTACATGGCTGTATGACAGAAACGGATTCAGGTTGTAGCTCCAGTGCAGGGGGATGAATGATCTAGGCGGCTTGCCTTTAAGGACCCTTACACCAAACTCAGACTGCTTCCTTGGTAATGAACATGGTGTATTCAGTTGTGTTCTATAAAGGTCATTACAGGCTCATGCCTCTCTCTACTGATATGAACTTGCCACCCTTTTAGCATTAAAATCAAAATGGAATAATTGTGGGGGCATGTCATTCACAGGGTCTTCCTCATAGACTTATTTCCTTATCTGAAATGGTCTGCATTAGTCCCAAACTACAGTCCTTCCTAATGCAATGCAAGTGTTTGTTATTATACAGTATCATCAGTGTGTGTGGTGTTTTGAATATTGAAAGAAGGGAGATAACAAAGGGAATCGATGGATGAAAGGAAGAGATCAGTATAATAGTGTATGAGGATGTGCAATGTAGTCTAAAGGGTTCAAGAAAAACGTTGGGGTATCATGGAAAGCTATGCTGTAATTGTGATTAGTACTGGGTATTCTGAAAGCTGTAAGAGAATGCATAGTGGTAAGCAAGAAATGTGATGGAAGAGGCTGCAGAAGGAACTCACAGTAAAGAGGACACATTCTAAGCTATAGTATTTCCTTGCATTAACATTACCACCGATTCACCTTACTGCACAGTCTCTCTCACCCTTTCAACAGATGTTCTGCAAGATATCATGGCCACTTAAGAGTGCCAAATTGTTTTGTTTTAAATGGCCAATAATATTTTTGAAAATGTGTAAGATTGATCATTCAATCAAAACAAGAGCAATAGTAACCTTTTCATTTAAAACGTTGCACAGTTCAGATATCCCTGCTGCACACACACCTGCTTTTCATTCTAAACAAGAAAAATTATTATTGTGGAGTTTGGTTTGAGTTTAGGCCCATTTTTCTATTATATTAGTCTTTCAACTTCATTCTGTGGTTTCTGGCCTCATTTAAAAAATGACACCTGAGGGAACAAAGGAGAGCAAAATCATAACAAGCTTCCTTTGCTTTTGAGATGCAAGTGAAATGTTTCAGAATTATTTTGTTTTCAGTCTTTATTTTTAGGAGGTAAAAATATTGCCCTGAGACTACACAGAATTTGAGGAAAGAAAGGTTACTGTGGTAATGGCCAGGTGCTTTCCTTTTAACAAGGCCAACTTTAAAGGATATAAATTTAGAGCAACAGCATCAGTACCAGTCAGTAGATATTTCAGTACATTAATGAAATGATTTCAAGTGCCTCCCAACAGAATCCTAAACTACAATATGGAGCAACCTTGCAATGCTTGAGGGCCTAAACCCAAACCTTATGTTGCAGTCCCAACAAATATCGACTACACGGTGTAAGACTTGGGCTTTTGTTTGGTTCTGAATTTTTCTTTGCAAGAAAAATGTTTTCAGGCAAAGGCCACCTGAGTTAACTCTGCATAATACTTATCAAATACTGTTCTTGGTTAAGCTCTCTGGCTGTCTTTGGTCTATTATGTACATTCAATTAAATCATATTAATTCATCTATTGTTTTTCAATAATATTAAGATAATACAAAATGCTATGTACATACATTCATAAAACCAGTTAAGCTTCTTTGATCTAAGTATTTATGCAGTTTTTTTGTCTTCCTGTCGCTAAACATGAACACAGCCATTTCTGTGAAATTCCATTGCTATAATAATGGTGTACTCGCTATATTGTGCTCCAGGAATGTTCAACTGATGTGCGTTCTCTTTTCTATTGCAGAAAGACATGGTTAGGCTGGTGTGAACTATGGCCCAGTTCTATTATAGAAGAAGCGTCAGTGCCCCTTACCGAGATCGAATCCCGCTACGCATTGTACGAGCTGAGTCTGAACTCTCACCTCCTGAGAAAGCCTATTTGAATGCTGTGGAAAAAGGAGATTATGCCAGTGTGAAGCAAGCCCTGGAAGAAGCAGAGATATATTTCAAGATCAATATTAATTGCATTGACCCCCTTGGAAGAACGGCTCTTCTTATTGCAATAGAAAATGAGAACCTGGAGCTCATAGAGCTACTTTTGAACTATAACGTCTATGTTGGGGATGCTTTGCTACATGCCATCAGGAAAGAGGTAGTTGGAGCTGTTGAGCTGCTGCTAAACCACAAGAGGCCCAGTGGGGAGAAACAGGTATTTTCCAATGGAAGCTTTTTGTCTGTTGATTATTGCTGCTCTAAGTCTCTGTATGTGTGGAGAGGGGGCGATCCTTTTCAGGATCATGGTTGGTGTAGAAAGGCTTAAACCTCCTCCCATGCTGCAGGAAATTAAGGGAGACTGTGCCTCGAATGTTTTTTTTTTAAAAAACCCAATTGCCTCATGTGGATGCATCAAATGGTTAGGCCTTTGAAAGGTTTGTATTCCTAAACTGTTCCCAAAAGGCCAGTTGTAAAGATCCTAACCCTTAGTGGGAGACAGCTGTGCAGTAACTGAAAAGCACCCAGAGGGATGCATCTGACACATAACTGACATACTTGTCTAATTAATGCATGAAAGGTTTTAGACCAAAGAGTAAGCTGTCCTTCCAGGCTCAGCTCACCTTTGGAGGAACTAGGTTATCAAGCCTACTGTTCTCTCCCAGCCTACCTAAGAAGAAGAGGTTTTGAGCAGGTCGCTACAGCTGAGACCACATGGCTCTTACAAGCCATTACTGTGTTCCAATACCAGCAATTAGGAACCTACACCACTGTAGCTAAGCCAAATTTTACTGCCTGTGCAACTCTTTCTGAATGCTGTATGGAAAAACACATGAATCTGACCTTTGGAAAGTTTGTAAGTAAATCATTTTTAACTTACCAATCATGTGGACTTTTTCTATGTTAAGGCAAGAATTTTGGAACTCACAAGGACATATTTTAAAGGTCTATTTCCATAATTTGCTTCGCTGCATATTTTGTGTTTTTAAATCTCTTTTTGGGTTCTCTCACCAAAGTGTACTTGCCCCAGACTTGGATCTTGGCAACCAGAAAGTCTTCTTTCTATATACAGTGGTACCTCGGTTTACGAACTTAATCTGTTCCGGACGTCCATTCTTAAACCAAAACCGTTCTTAAACTGAGTCACACTTTCCCTAATGAGGCCTCCCGCCACTGATGTCATTTTACCATTCGGCTTCCATTCTTAGACCGAGGTAAAGTTCCCAAACTGGGACACTACTTCTGGTTTTGTGGAGTTCGTAAACCAAATAGTTCGTAAGCAGGGCTGTTCTTAAACCGAGGTACCACTGTACCTATATTTTCCCTTGCTACCAGCAGTTCCCAAGCCCTGCTTTAGAGTATCGAGTATCCAACATTTGTCCAGGTCCCCTTCTGCCTCTCTGTTCCTGCTTCTGATGAGAATAGTTTGAATGTCAGAGCCCTTGGGTAAGAGTCAGCCAATGAGGCAGGAGGAGAGAAGTGGCTTAATATGCAGAAGTGGACAGCCTGCTGTGCCACAGTGTGTGTATCCAGAATGGCAGTAATATCATAGGAGAAGAGTGGAGGATTATAGTAAAGTGCTGTGCAAAGCTGATAGGTGCTATACTCCCTGAAATGTTGAGAATGGTGTGGTGAAGGCAGATTGGCAAGTGAGATTACTGCAAAAAGTAGCTCTGAGGTTGCAGCAAATGCTGCTCTGTGTCAGTCAGAAACACTGGGAAGAGTCCTAGCAAATAGAAAATCTGAGCATGTATAGAAGGCAAGAGAGATAATATAAGACCTGCGCCCCTGAATGATGTGCTAGAACATTTTTGTGTAGAGATTAGAAATAGATGTAAGTTTCTGGTCTTTTCTTGTCTGCTTTAATTTTCATACATTATCAGGGCACTGTTAAAATATTGAAATGAACAGCATATTGAAATGTCTGGGGGCATTTCACAATGCATAAGGTATCATTTAATTACACTATCTTGTTCTCATTGTGGATTCAGTAGTGAAAGAGGAGTAAAACGTATAATTCATTTCTTCAATAGCATAATGAGAGCTCATTGTTGTATTGTGAAAGCATTCAATGTATCATCCCTGTTTTTGCACTGCTGCAATGCTATGCAGTCTGAATGGAAGGGAATAATCAATTCCCCTTTGGAATTCTCCCCCCCTTTATTATCTTTCCATTTTTGGAAGAGAGAACAGGAGAAATCTCTGTATCTTCTTCTAAATATTATTCATACAGAATACTACATTGCTTGTTTTGTATCCTGTAATTTCAGACCTCATATATTCTTCTGTGACTCAAAATTCCAGTAATAATTCAACATAAGTAAAACCTCTCCCTAAGAAAGAACCCAGAATGAACCTTACCAAAGCTGCAAAATTCCTGAATCACGTTGTTGTTGTTGTTGTTGTTGTTGTTGTTGTTGTTGTTGTTGTTGTTTTTACTGTCTTTTACTTTTTACTTTGCTCCGGAGTTATGACTAGGGCTCTGTATATGCCACAATTCCACAGGAGTGCAGGAAGAGCTCAGAACATGACATTGAACATATAATTTCTTTATGAAATCTCAGAAGCCAGGAGGAAGGACCAATATGAATAATAATTCCAGTAGATGGAAGAGGGGCTTGAATTATGTAAAAACAGCAAACATTGCAGAATACATTATGCATAAGAGAAAATATACAAATATATTAATTTGCTTATTTAATACATAATATAAAATACAACTTTCCTTGGGGCACAGTTTGGATTGCAGAAAGTTAATTTTCAAAATACTGAGTTACATACTTCTCGGTACACAGAAACGGCAGATAATTAAACTTAGGACAAAGCACATAGCCCAACTCAGCCAAAGTTAAGCACATTCAAATCCTTCCAGTTGGTACATTAATGTGTGCTTACATGTCTTCCATTGACATCAGACTGACATATAAATGCTTGTATTTGTCTGGATTATGCCCATTTATTTATTTTTAGTAGGATGGAAACAAACTATGAAACTTCACTCATATGAAATGCATTCTCAACTCCACAATCCTTATAAAGGATGGACCACTCTCTCTATATATTTTCATCCCTGAAAAGTAGTACAGCTCCAAGGTTTCAACCAATCTTAATCTTGCCTGAATATGGCATGTTTTGGATGCCTAAGTCTTACTTGTGTGAATGTGTGAGTGAAAAGGGGGAAGTGTTTGTTTGTACCTATGGTCTGTGAGAAGTGTGTGTGTGCAAAATAAATATGAATATGTTAGCTGTGTGTGTGTGTGTGTGTGTGTGTGGTCTGTGTGGGAGATACGCACTTGGGCAGAGAGAAAGGGAGAGATGTATGAGTTAAGTATATATACTGTATATCAGTGCTCCCCAACCTTTTTATCGCCGCAGACCGGTAAATGTTTGATAATTTTTCCGTGGCCCACTTCCTCCTCGTCCAATGGCGTGAGGTTTGCCTTTCGGCCAATCAGGAAGCGGGAGGACCGCTCCCTGATTGGCCAGGAGGAGCATCAGTGTAACAATAGCGAACTTTCATTCGCTATTGTCACACAATGGGCGGGCTTGGGAGGGCGCAATGCTCTGCGCCTCGGCCGCCCGCCACAGTGAAATGAGTTTAAGTTCCTCAGGCGGCCTGGTGCCGATTGATCCACGGACCAGCACCGGTCCGCGGCCCGGGGGTTGGGGAACACTGCTGTTTATGACTGAGTGAGGCATGGATACATCTGTGGTCTGTATGTGAGTAGTGAGTGTGCATGAGGGGGTCTGAGGCTCCTTGTGGCATGGATCCTGGAGCAGCTGCTGTAGTTGCACCATTATAATCCAGCTCTGATTTAGTGTCACACTCAAAGTCATGCAGCTTCTCTGTGTATAGAGAAGGCTCCCTCTTTCAGGCATTATGCTGAATGCAATGACAGCAATGATGGGAACAGGAGAAGCAGTATGAGTTTGAGCATGGGGCTAAGCACATGACCCTGAATGCCTCCTGAACACACTTTCCTTCTACCTGAGAGTAACATGACTCGTACACACCTAATTCATATCAGCAACTCCCCTCACAGGATATGTGTGTCATCCTCCAAACTTCATTGGTCAATGTTAAATAGATATACTTGCATCAAGGGACCATCTCAGTTGGTTTTCTATATGGCCAAATAATGCTTTGTTCGGAGTTTGATTCTATAATGTCTCTGGTATGTAGCTAGATAATTAAAGAAGCATGCTAAAGTTGTAACAAATGGCGCTCTAGAAAAATTAGAACTGCTTCATAGCAAGTGCACATAGAAATGGACTCGGGAACAAACATCCAAGACCAAAATAAGTTAAAATACTTCCCTTCACAAGCAAGAATAACTCAGAGTTCCTGCACAAAGAATGACATGCAAATAGTAGCAATATATCAAATCACAGCATATAAACAACACAGAACAAGGCTTTGCAGAACTGAGACACTTGATCTTTACAACAGCTTACCTATCTTAGTGCGAACAAGTTTTGAGTTACGCAGAGAGCTAAAAATGTGTTCAAAAGTGATATATAATTTGCACAGTTTGATGTGTACAAGAATGTCTGATTTATTACATATATTTTTATTTATGTTCAAAGTTGATTGCTGGCTAGCACAACTAAATGAGAGAAGGAAGCTATGTAAATCAAAGCCAAAAAAAGGCTATCAGGCTACATCAAAATACTGCAGTAAATCCTAACTATGAAGTGAGCTACATATTTCCATATATCATATATACTTTTCAGTGTTGGGTTTGAGTGCCTGACGAGGGCTGTCTGGCACTCCTGAACCCAGTGTTAAGCTTCTCTCTTCCCAATCAAGCAACAAAGCCTAGAAGTCCTACTAGCTGCTGTCACTTGCAAATTTCAGCCTTCTTTGTCCCATCCTTATTAATGGTGGGTGAGGGAAAAACAACCACTTTGTTCTCCATATGCTAAGTTGTCCTTTGTTGTGTGGTTCCCATGTGCAAACCCCATACAAGGGATTTTGACAGGTGGGCAGCTCCACCTATCTGTCAACTTTGACCTGCAAGGCTGATACTGATAAGGATCAGGCCCTTCAAGCCAAAAAGGTTCCCCACTGCTTACACTGAACAAAATCATTTGATTTGTTGCAAACCCTAGGAAACAGTAGTGAATTGGGCTAGGAACATGCACAAGTAAGTAAAGTGTTGAAGAGGTTAGCTCACTTTTAAGTGACTGTTTGGTTCTGGATACATTATGGATATCTGTAGGTACGTAAATAAAACAAAACAACACAAAACAAAACCTTGCACTCCATAGAGAGCTGGGCTGAATGTTATTAAGTTTCAATTTCTGCCAAAACAAAGACACCATCCCCAAAAATATTTGGAGTAGAATAGCCACGTTTTTTCCATTCACTTTTGATGGAACATCTGCTTAACAGCTCCAAAATAGATACAAAATTTATTCATATGTAGATAAACTATTGCACTGTTTTCTTGGCCCATAACATTGCTCTAATCATTTCCTTCTCGGTGACTTATAGCTCCCTTCTAGAAATCAACTTTTGCACTTTAACCCTCCCATTTGAGTGTAGTGCTGATAATGCCAAGGTCATGGGTTTGATCCCCATATGGACCACCTACATATTCCTGCATTGCAGGGGGTTGGGCTAGATGACCCTTAGGGTCCCTTACAACTCTATAATTCTGTGATTCTATTGCTCTTTTCAAATAGCATTGCCTTTATAGCCATTGTAATCTAATACCTCATAAGTTGCAATGTGGGGAGGAGAAAATTATGAATGGGAGTGCAGTGGAAGGGGGACAGAATAATTAACTCTCTTTTAGCACTACAGTTTCTCCTTTGCTGTTGCTGCTGCTGCTGCTTTGGTACCATTTTACTCTTTGGCTGCTTCATTCGCTTTCCTATATTTCTCACACGAAGGACCACTACCAATCAGGGATTAAATAAAAGAGGGTAATGCCACAATGTGTAAATACACACTGCATTGTTGTTTTTTAGTCGTTTAGTCATGTCCGACTCTTCGTGACCCCATGGACCAGAGCACGGCAGGCACTTCTGTCTTCCACTGTCTCCCGCAGTTTGGTCAGACTCATGTTTGTAGCTTTGAGAACACTGTCCAACCATCTCGTCCTCTGTTGTCCCCTTCTCCTTGTGCCCTCAATCTTTCCCAACATCAGGGTCTTTTCCAGGGAGTCTTCTCTTCTCATGAGGTGGCCAAAGTATTGGAGCCTCAGCTTCACGATCTGTCCTTCCAGTGAGCACTCAGGGCTAATTTCCTTAAGAATGGATAGGTTTGATCTTCTTGCAGTCCATGGGACTCTCAAGAGTCTCCTCCAGCACCATAATTCAAAAGCATCAATTCTTCGGCGATCAGCCTTCTTTATGGTCCAGCTCTCACTTCCATACATACACACTGCATTACTGTTTATATTTTATTATTGAAAACTTTTAACCATTTTAAAAAAGATTTCTAGCCACAACACAGGCAATCTGCTGGGTCACCTTGCCCAAAATTCCTTGCTCTGAAGGACTCCTGGCCCTTTCTCAGTTAGACAGAGGGAAGAGAAGAGGGAGCTTGGGGCCAAGGTACAGCCGGCACAAATGCCACATTAGCCACAGCAAAGCACTAAACGTTCCAGAGTGTGTGTGAATAAACAGGGTGATGGCATCGATGCTACCTGCCTCAGGCAGACATTCAATGTTTTGTACCACCTCTGACCTCCAGCTTTGCTCTGATAGACGCCACAGACTTTGTAGATATGAATTATACTTCCTTCAAAATGGGCAAAAGCAGCCCCCTTTCTTGTTCTAATAATAGCTACTATTTATTCCCCTGGGTGGGTGCTAGATGGAGAGAGAACAAACAAAACTCAGAAGCATTTGCAGTGATTAAGGTGCTGCACTACTTTGCAGTGGTCTGTACTCCCATGGACTGTTCCATCTTTGGCCGTGCTGCTGCAATGGATCAACTGTTCTGGGGATGTTTTCCAGTCACTTGCTTCTACGGATTGTTATTTCTATGGAGAATTTCAAAGGCACTCATCTTTCATGGAAACACTGTCCAAACCTTCCCAGATTGCTCAAGCCCAGATTTATTATTTATATTTAGTGCACATGATCCTGGATTTCATGACCCTGGACCTGAACAACAGCCAGAACCTTGGCACAAAGGAGGAGGAAGGAGCTGGCTCAAGAAGACCAGTCATGCAAGCAGTGAAGATGCTGAACCTAGCATCAGGCCCTGACACAGAACCTGAGCTGAAGTTCTGTGCCAGGCTTTGGGAAGCAGGTGTAAGACTCTGACAGGGTCCTAGAGCCCTCTTGCTTCCTTCTCAAAGCTTAGTAAGTGTTTGCCCAGCTTTGGGAAAGGAAGCAGGGGGACTCCAAGACCTTTACTGGGAAGCAGTGGCACTGCCCTAAAACCACCTCTGCCTTACATCAGCTGTAAAGAAGCTGAAAAAGCTGCATGATTAGCCTCTTAGCTCATTATTAATGTTCATGGAAGAAGCCACAGAGAGAGAGAGGTAGAAGGAATGGCTCTTTTATAGTCTGCATCTCTGGTTGTTTTTACTTTCCGGACTCTTTTATTGTCGAAAAAATGAACAAGTTATAAGGTGCTAGAAGATCTAGCTATCAATTAGTGTTCGTATTTTCAGCGAACAATCTAACTTTGTATTGATTTTACTTTAGTTTAAATGCCATCTAGTGTTTAAATGAGGCATTTCATTTTTGAAAAGATCTTTGTACAATTTAAATCCAAGTCACTAAGGCTAATCTTTATAATGTATTTTGCAGCTATTTCAATTACAACCTATTTTACAGTTTATGATTGCGATTATTTTGCCCTGTAGCATTAATTACCTTTTTTTAGCCAATAAGCCACTGTTTATGATAAGTACTTTGCCATATGACCTGGTTTTATTATTTTGGATCTCTATGAAGTTTTTAGTATGACAGAGCCCAGTTTTTTCTGCAGCAGCATTAGAAGTTCTATTCTGAAGGCCCTGGATGGATTTCCATCTAGTTTATGTTATCACAACACAGATGACTCCTGCATCTGTTCTGTTAAATTATCACTTCATATGTTGCCCAAGCTGCAACACTACATTAACACCTGCAATATTGTAACACTTTGCTACACAAAACTGCCACTAGCAATGACTTGTTAGCCCTCTTTGATAGGTGAGAGTACAGCAATTTGAGCAATGCCCAAGTGGTTCAAAATTTTAATCCCATCTTGGCCACACTTCATTGTGTTAAAATGTGTAGCTTGCCCCCACATGTCTGCCAGCCAAGATCCATTTAGGCAGAAATAGCAGGGCGTCAACCTGGGGTCTTTTGCATTCAGAGTTTATGCTCAGTCATTGAGTTATAGACCCTTAGAATCGCACTGTGCCATTAAAATTAGTGACTCATGTCCTGCAGGCATGGTTGGAGTCAGTTCTGGATTGACACAGAAGAAAAGGTTCAAACAAGCTGGTTCAGAATATTGTATTCAGATGCCTATATTTTCTCCAGTTGTCCATTACTTTACTGAAGTATTCCCAACTGGCCTTCTTTATTACTTTACTTTTAAATCTACCTCTCTTTCCCCGCACCACTAAGGCCTTCAAGCAGCTCACAATAAATATCTACATAATGTTACACACTACCCCAATCTCTGAGAGGTGCAAGATTCCAGGGGTCCAGGGTCTTTGTTTCATTTGGAAATGAGACACAGCGGAGACTTTGTGGTGTCCTTTTGATATATGGCATATATATATATATATATATATATATATATATATATATATAAAACATATATGCAACCTGAGGCTATGATGTGGGTTGGGAGGGGGCTTCCAGCATTGCACTTTAAGAGGGTCCTGCAGCCCTGGATTCAAACTGTCAGTTCATATTGTGTTCTGACCGTCCCCCCTTCAGGTTGCTGCATTTAACAGACTGCAGCCACTTTCCCCCCAGGTCACATAATCACCCCTGCAATCCTGAACTTAGCTCTGCTAACTATTACTCCATGGAAGGAGGGGCTCCACCCCCTTGCTGTCTGGCACAGCCTATATCTTCCTAATGGCTCTTCACCTTCCCTTTGTTCTCCCTGATGGTTCTTCTCCCAGGTGATTTCCTGAATGGGAAAGCTAGTTTGGCCTATATTTTTCCTAAATCCAGCATCTGGCAGCCCATTTCAATACTCCAAGCATTGTTTGAACTCCCAACACCAATTAGACCCAGCAGCTATTAGATAAAGGCATTTCGGGGAGTCAAAGCACCCACAAACCCATCACAATAACAACAAAAACCCAGTAAAATACAAATCCATTCAGCAGGAAGATAATGTTACATCCATTTGTAAAATCCCTGCAAAATCCCTTGACCTACTGTTCTTATTTTTGAAGATGGGTCAACAACATTAAATAGAAAATTAGCAACTTTGGAGCCAGTCCTCATTACAAATTAAACAGATTCCTTATTCAAGGGCAACATAACAATGGTTTCTATAGTGGTGAAAAGCACAGTTATGATGAAGATTATCCACTAGTTGGCCTCCTGATGAATATGTATTATTTTTGGAATTCAATTATCTTCTCTTTGTTATGCTTTTCGCACATCCTGCTGGCAACTGGAGTTGTGATAATGTAAGAAATTAGCTACTTTGCATGCCAAATATTGCCCAGCTGATCACACATTATTTTTCCCTTGACAGAATCCGTTGCATGTGGCAAAAACAGCAAACTTAGGGCATATACCAACATGTCTGCAGTAGCAGGATTTTTTTTTTTTTTTTTAAAGAGAAAATGGGGGACGTGTATATTCACATGTAAAAGAGGAAATGAGTGCTTGCCAGGAATCTGAAAAAGCTGTAGAATATGCTAGACTGCTGTCGAAAGTCATGCCCAATTACCTGGAACAGGGGTTGCCAACTTTTTCTGGGCAAACGGGCACATTAGGAATTTTGACAATAACAAGAAGAATCTTTATTACAGCCATAGGACAGCAAATTTTGTCAGAATGTTGCAAGTCACCAAGTGGCTGTCAGAGGCATGGCATAACACAAAATGGCTGTCATGGGAATGTGATGTAACATAAAATTAGAGTACACTTACTCCTGCTGCTTCACTAACCTACAGACAGCCTAATGTTTGCTGTAGAAAGTTAGCTGTGTTCTGCTGGTCCTGATTGGGGAGATCACACAATATGGATTTCACACACAAACCCATGAGCGCGTGCACACACAGATGATGTTGCTGTCTGATAACAAGAAGGATCATTCCCTAGTACCAGGAAATATACATGAAATGGGTGCTCTGCCAGCAGTGGATTTAGAACAGTTCAGGCAATTCCCTCTCACAGGGCACCGAGCTGAGGGGGCACAAAGCAACAATAACAATATTGCCTATATTTACATGGGGACCTACTGAGAAGATCCATAAAAAAGCAACTCTACCAAAGGAATTATTGAGAAAATAAGAAATATTTGGGTGTGAGTGCACAAGATTTTGTCCTTGCTCAGGACCCCATATTACCAAAGTCTGCCCCTGACATCACATGCACATGACAAGGCCCCCAATGTCGGTTGGAACTCGGTGCCTCTGATGTACAACATCCATCAACTGAACTTAACCTTCTCTAACTGAACAAGCTAACAAACAGCCTTGCTTTTAAGATTCTATTAATCTTACAGATACAGTAACATAGATCATGCTGTACGTGAGCAAAGGGGTTGCAGAACAGGAGAGAGAAGGCATAGAAACAGGGATGATCTACGTAGAAGGAAGAGTTGAGAAAAGCTAGTAGAGGGGGGAGAAGGGAAAGGGGTGAAAATGGGGGTGCAAAGAAGGTTGGAAAAAGGGAGTAGTAGACACAAGAATGGGGGTTGAGATGAAATCAGGGGCATGAAAGGGTCTGCAGAATAGGAGGGGATGGTGACTTCATAATTGGGCAGAAGGTGAAAAGTTTGGTTAGTATTCATTGCAGTGTGCAAGAAGAGGAACATGCAGGAGGTCACCATGAAGGTGGCTTGTGTACAAGGAGGTGGGGGTGTTGCACAAAAGGTGAGGAAGAAGGAGGGATGGGTTGGTGGGGCAATAAAATAGACATGGCTTCACAAATGGGCTTAAGAAGGTGAAAAGCAAGCATTACAGTTGCATGGGGTGAGAAGGGCAAGCTCTAGGGGTTTAACGTGATGGGGAACAGCAAGAGGATTGGCACGTGGAGTTGACAGGCGTGCAATCTCTAGTATTAAATAAAAATTTACCTATCCTCATCAAACCTGACTTCTGAACTGTCAGGTGTATGAATAAACTAAACCCCTTGCTATATTCATTAGATATCTGCCAACCTTCTGCAAATTTATCTTGCCTTAGCCTTTTTTTTAAAGTCATGTCCAAAAACATAGCCACATTAATAATTTAAAAAGCAGGTGGAGGACAGTTAGTAGTTAGTGGCTACTAGCCAGAGAATCTAAATGAATCAATATGCTCAGAAACAGTATACCTCTGGTGCTACTTTTGAGGATGATTACCAGAGGAAAATATTTTAAAAAAAATAGAAATGAAGAAATTTAAGATGATTATTATTATTGTATAGGCACAGCAAACAAAGAGAATTTTCTTCCAAAAGAGCCCTACATTTGCTAATCAACTAAAGGCTGATTTGCACAATACAGTGGTACCTCGGGTTACAGATACTTCAGGTTACAGACTCCGCTAACCCAGAAATAGTACCTCGGGTTAAGAACTTTGCTTCAGGAGGAGAACAGAAATCGTGTGGCGGTGGCGCAGCGGCAGTGGGAGGCCTCATTAGCTAAAGTTGTACCTCAGGTTAAGAACAGTTTCAGGTTAAAAACAGACCTCCAGAACAAATTAAGGTACCACTGTATATTTTTGGCTACATGAATCAGCTGCAGTATATAGTTGAAACTGAATAAATGCAGATGTAGACTGGGCAATTATGCATATGGTCAGCAATGATTGCTTTAATCTTAATGGCATTTTTCCTAACCACCATGAGAAATTGCTGCTGAGCATGTTACCTGATGCACACATAATACAGATGCCCACACAGGCTCCCTCCATAATTGGGATTACCCTCAAATCAGTTTCCACAACCATCTTGGAAATTGCTAGAAAAATTGCAGACAGCCGCAGACACCTTGGGGTGAAAGACTAAAGCCTTATATGTGTGCTTCTGCAGTAATAATGGCATGAGGGAGAACTGGGACAACATTTTGAAGTTCTACCTCCCTCCACCATGTCATGCTCTTGTTTCCAGCCCTCCATGTGCTTGAGGGCAGAACTGTGAAATGGGGCACCTCCTATATTCTTAGAGGTTCCCTCCACAGTTTAGAACCCCTGCTTTAGAGGTTTGCCCTCCAACTCACGGAGGACTCTAAACAGGGCAAAAGGGATGCACCAGAGGGACTGAGGCATAACTCTGTGCCCCTGATCTCCCTTATCATGAATACCAAACAGGGTTTATTTGCTGCTCCACTCTGTATTTCAATTCAGCCTTCCTTTTTAGAAGAATGTGACTGCAAATATCGTAAGCAAAACAAGAACACTTCATTCTGACAAACCTATCTGAGAATGCTCTCTGGAATGTCAATAACGTTCCCCCTTCACACTAAGACAGATAGGTCTTTATTTATGATGTTATGCCAGGGAAACAATCATAATTGAGGAGACTGTGAGTCACATCCAGATATACAGACCCATTTAAATTCAGCAGATGTATGAACATGGACACATAAATAATGATAATGTATTTGCCTTCTTTCGTTATGCTCCTCCTACAAGACTTTGGGAACAGTCTATATGCTATATACTGCATCACAATCTCCTGGGCAAATCATGACTCTACATTGCTACAGCACCTCTTCTCTAGAAATTTGACCTCTTGAAGCTTGAATTATTTAAATGTCTACTATGCACAGAATTAAAGCACATGGTTCAGAACTTGTATTTCCCTTGCTTGTGGAATTACTCTGCTGCAAGTGACAAAGGCAGAGATGTCAAACTGTTTAGCAACATTACACAGACAGGGAGAAGGGAAACTGTTTTCAGTCTTCATTCTGCGTTCAAATATACCTTTAGCTGCCTGTAGCTGCTTTCCTGAAATTTCCAAGATAATGAGAGCTCCAGGGCCTATGTCAATTTTGCGAGGCGGGTGGACTTGCAAGAATTGCTAAAACTAACGAGTTTCTCTGTATGGGGGGGAAAAACATGCATAAACCTGAAGCCAATCAGATTAGTACTCTAGTTCTCAGTGTAGTCAGTTGCCTGCCAGAATTACTTCCTAAGATATCTATGCAAACAATTCAACAAACCTCAAACCAATTTAGGGCTAAACTGTGCCTGTGGTTCTTGTCTACTTCAAGTAAAGGTTTGAGAACCCAGCTATCACTTTGTGACTAAAGATGGATTGTCAAAGGGGATATTTTTTTCCCTTTTCCCATAGCACTAGTTCATCATGCAGATGTTAGTTAGAAATACTGATGGACTACTCTGGTTCTTGCTGTCGGCTAGTTTTTCTGCTGCCCTGTCTAGTGTGGTGTGATTCACTTCTTTGAATAAATTGGATTGGTTGTATTAACCAGATTGCTTGTCCCAATGTTGCCTTTGCTTGGTTCATGTGGGTCCACTTTGTTCTCTGCTGTCATAATCTCCTTGATGATCTGCATATCCTGAAAGCAGAACTCACACAATACCTTTGATTTATTAGAACCAACCAAACACCACAGTGAGGGAAACTAATTTGCACAAAACCACCCTCAGGCTAAATGTGAAACAAAAATACTGAGTGATCTTTGGTCAGCAGCAACATCTCAGCCTAAATCTAGCACACAAGAATATTGTTAAGATAAAAGAGGGTAAGACCTGTATGCTGCTGTGAGCTACTAGGAGAATGTACACATTAAATATATGCTAAAAATTAACTTTATTAACTAAAAATTAACTATATTAACTCCATACTAAAGATGGAAGTGGGAGTGGGGGCTGAGAGCTAGTGTCTTTTCCAAGGCTGCTGCTGCTGCTATTATTATTATTATTATTATTATTATTATTAATAATAATACCACCCTTCATCATAGGAACTAATGGCAGTTCACTAGTGAGATTATAATTCTGGAATCCCCAATATGGTGACTATGGTGTCCCTTTCATTTTTTAAAATCTGGAATTTATTCAGTTTTGCCTTTGGGTAGTACCCAGGGCTTTTTAGGAGAGGTGGATGACATTGGCCTGCTGTATTTGTGTTAACTTTGTGTGTGGGTGTTTTGCCTACGGAAGGGGTGGATTCTGTGGGAATGTTAAGGAAGGCAGGAGAGGATATATTGTTTATTAATATCCTTCCTAACTTGTGCTAGCAAGTTCTATAACCTAGCAGAGTTTTAACATTCCCCTTTAAACACACAGTGGGTAGCTGGTTGCAAGCTTGTTTAAGCTTCTCAATATTATTCCTGGTAAGATCCCTTTCTTTCCCTCTAAAAAGAATAAACACGCCACAATCTTATTTAAAATATATAAAAGTTTACTCTCATTCAACATCAGTTCACAGATGGATCCCTGAAGGCAGACTTAGTTACATATATATATACATGGGAGTCTATCCCATAAGAAGACAGTCTCTTTATCCTCTGAAAGCCAACAGAGCAACTCTGGCTAAAAAGAGGAAGTCAAAGAGAGAGATGGCTGCATGCCTTGTCCTTTTGGTAACCTGGACAGGTTACCACCTCAAGTCACATGCAATAGGAAGTATTCCTCTCAGTCAGGAGGAAACAGGAAGTTTTCTACTGACAGGAACAAACATTCCCCTGCAAGTCCACTCTAGGAAAACAAGGAATGTTGTACTTGACTACTATCTATGTATCACATCCCACATATTTTTTACACCACCAGCTTTTCTTCTATGAGGCTACTATTTTGTGGTGTGCCTGCAACAGTTCCTTAGATTTCTAAATGTGCCCATAGAAAAAAGTTTGGAGACTTTTCTTCTACTACTACATCAACTGACATTTCAACCCAGGACTTTCTTGCTTACACCCATGGCAACCACAGTATACCAATTCACATTGCAATGTGCTGACCAGTCTGAAATTTAATGCATTATTATGACCAGAAGGGAGAAAGGAATATTTTATGTTCATACTGGTTGAAATAACAATACACTGAAATGGAGCAAGATAAAGAATAAAATAATTAGGAATACAATTGACAATGGCATTTACAGTAGTTTATCAAGGTTTATATACTGCTTATAATGGTTTGCTGTGCAAATACTGAGTGATTCAATCCCTTGTCAGTATTATGATTTGCAAAGTTACAGCAGGCATAATACACTAGAAGTCTATATTTTTACAATCCTAAGGTCTTAAATTTTCAACTAAGGCATCACACAAATATCAGATGGTGAGTTCTAAACTTGTAAACCAACATGGAATGTTTTGGTTCCCAACTTAGAATGTTATTCCAAACTAGTCTCAGGGTTCATTTCTGCTCCTATATTGAGTCTAAAACATTAATTGACCCTTAACCTTACAAATGGAAACATCTGTCGTAAGAGGCAAAAGCAAGAGGGAGAAGAATCCCATCACAAGCTGTTGCCAAACATGTTACAACCTGACTAGAAGTATTGCAGCCCGATACTTCAAATCTGTGAAGCAATGTGCTGAACTCTGTGGTACCCAGCCTTGTGCATCCCTCCTCAGCTTGTTTTTTCTCCCAGTTTCTCTTCCCATTCATGTTTCTGCATCCTTCCCCTTTCATTCTTTATTTTCTAGGATTCTGCCTCTTCTACTCCTCCTCTTTGCTTAAGGATTTTCTGCCTGCCCTGACCTTCTCTAGAACTAGAGCAGCTGAGCCAATGACAACCCAAGGCCTTTCTGGCTCCCCAACCCCTCCAATATGCAGGCTTCACTGTCACCCCTACTGCTTATGCCACTATCACAAAACCCCAAGAATAGTGTTTCTCAAACCATGGGCTATGGTCCACTACTGGGCCTCAGCATTGTTCCAAGTGGTCCTTGTATTGGAGTATATATATTTTTGTTTAACTATTTATTTTCTGCTTTTATCCTGTATTTTTATGTTGTGAACTGCCCTGAGATCTTCGGATGAAGGGCAGTACAGTGGAACTTCGGGATGCGAACGGGATCCGTTCCGGAGCCCCGTTCACATCCTGAACAGAACGTAAGACGTAACTGTGCACCTGCATGTGCGCAGGTCGCGTTTCGCCGCTTCCATGCATGTGCATGATGTCATTTTGACCACCTGCACATGCACAAGCGCACAATACGCACAAGCGGCTCCGTTACTTCCGGGTCGCTGCGGAGCGCAACCCGAAAATACTTACCCTGAAGCGTATTTATCCCGAGGTATGACTGTACTGTATATAAATTAACAACAACTTTATTCTAGTAGTGCAACTCTATCCATTCAAGTAAGTGTGGCATGCTGGGTTCAGATGCTACTTTGCTCTGTACTTTCTTCCACCACTAGGGGGAGTGTGTTCTTTTCTCTACAGCTTTACATTTAGGTTAAACACATTTAGGTTCTTTTTACCACGATTTCTGAAATGCCTCAACAACTTTCTGACGACTTACAGAGCATGAGAGTTGACACAGTCCTCACTCACAGTTTCCCAAAAACATTTCTCTAATCTGCATTGTTTCAAAGGCAAATATAATGAGGAGAAAGACTTGCATTGTTAACTGAGAGGAGAAATTACCATTCTATGGCTTGGTCAAGGTGCAGTTTTGACTGAGATGAGAATTTCGTTTTGTTCTTTTGTCCCTGTTCCTTTGAGACAGTGAAGAACATGGCTGATTGATGTTCTATGACCTTCAGTGGTAGGGTGCCAGAGAAGCTAAGTTTCAAACTTGTAGAGCTTTGAAAAACAAGCCAAATCACATGCAGTGTGTCAGACACCTTCAGCTTTAGTAACCCTGCAGTATGTCATGAACAAGGGAAAAAAATCTTCTTTTTGCCTCACAGCAGAGGAATTTTGAACCGAAGTTCATTTCTTTATGTTACAGGCAAAAATCCAGCAACATTTATAAATTATAAAAATTTACTTTTGCTGACTATGAGCCAACAGTCTTCTTTGAGAGGGCCTGCTTTTATCAAAAAGCTCAGAAGTCTAGAGAAACAGTTGAGCCGTTCATAAGAGACCTTTATTTTTTTCAAGGAGCTCCTCATAGGTATACAGTATACAGTGATATGCACCTGATGGAAGACTTAACTCTTTGCAAGACCATGGAGGAAATCAGGGGCAACCAAAACTCAGGCCAGGGAGAGGATCTTTTATGCAATTGAAAATATATGGCAGCTGCCTGCATTTTCTTTTAGATACAAGGGAAGCTTAAGTCAGATTTAAAAGATTTATTCTATGTAAATGGGTGGATATGATATACACCATGCCAGCACCAATGTTCCTAATAAAAGCGAAATTCCCAAGACAGAAGGAGGAACAGGGCAAAGCTACTCCCTCCCTAGTTCATTGATAGTATTTCTTGAACCATTAGTAACAGTAGTGAGACAAGAAGAAACTATAAGTGGAATAAAGTCTGAAGGTCCTGAATGGAAGTAAATGCTTACAAATATGGAGAAATAGCTGAATTTAAAGTGAATTAAGTGAATTTAGCTAAGAACCAGCCTAAGTTTAATTGTGAGCTGTTGGGGGATTTTCAGGCATGGAAAAGGAATGAAAGGAATTCTGTCATGACTGGGCAGAGGTCCATTCAAACAAATAGTGATGGAAATGCAGGATTGTATCTATGAGAATCATTTCATATTCACACCATCAGTAAGTGATTTAAAAATAGCACCTGTGCACTATAAATAGCTGCTTCTAAAACGTATCAAGCCTCCTCTGTTCTGTATTTACTGACAAAACAAAAACCCTCCTCACACTGTTTTATTTCTCTCATCACTTGTTGGGAGCAATTACTGTAAAAATGCAAAGCCAGGTTCTGTTCTTCCTTATAGAAATGGTAGGAGCATTGCCAGGAGACAATACTTGTTTCCAGACTATATACAGTATTACAGTAGGTAAATAAGAAGTACAAAACAAGCATTTGTCTTTTTGGGGGAGGAAGGTAATGATATCTCAGAAATAATTACGGCGACACTAAGAAGGTGAACAAACAGGGAATGCAAAAATATTGAAATTGAGGAATAGCCTAGCGTCTTTCCTCTCACTCTCTTTTAAGTTCTCATTTAAGACTGGGATAGATTCTCTCCAGCCAAAGCAAGCCTTTTAGATGTTAGCAATATATGAAGAGGGGAAGCAGGACATCCCGACCTCAGGGCCATAGATCCTGCCACACATTTGACTGAAGATGTCTGCAAAGGGGAAGCCTCCTTACATAGAGATGAGTGCACATAGGCTTCCATGTGGTCAGGAAACCAGAATGCGCAAGGTTTGGAGTAGATTTGGTATCATCTGCATGTGGATAGCACCCAGCTCTATTTCTCATTTTCGTCGGATTCAGGCAGTACATTGGAAGAGCTTAATCAATGGCTGAGTCACTGGAGGGCAGCAAATAAAGTGTAGGTCAGATAAGATAGAGATGTTGTTGGCAGGTAGGTAATCTATCCAGTTCAGTTGTGTTCTGGATTGGTTTGTACTACCCAAAAGGATAAGTCCTCGTATGATTATACCTTGATATCTTGTACCTTGAGCTACAGATAACACCTATCCAATATAATTGTATTCACTTTCCTTCCCACAGGTACCACCCATTCTTTTGGATAAACAATTCTCAGAGTTTACACCAGACATCACACCCATTATCCTGGCTGCCCATACAAACAATTATGAGATTGTAAAACTTTTAGTACAGAAAGGTGTTTCTGTTCCCAGACCGCATGAAGTCCGCTGTAACTGTGTGGAGTGTGTCTCTAGCTCAGATGTGGACAGCCTTCGCCATTCCCGATCCAGGCTCAATATCTACAGAGCTCTTTCAAGTCCATCTTTGATTTCCCTGTCAAGCGAGGATCCTTTTCTTACAGCTTTCCAATTAAGTTGGGAACTTCAGGAACTGAGCAAAGTGGAGAATGAGTTTAAATCTGAATATGAAGAACTATCACAGCAATGCAAGCAATTTGCAAAAGACCTCTTGGATCAGACACGGAGTTCCAGGGAACTTGAAATTATTCTTAACTACAGAGATGATAACAGTCTAATAGAAGAGCAGAATGGTAATGAACTTGCAAGACTCAAACTGGCAATTAAGTACCGTCAAAAAGAGGTAAGTGTATAGAAGAATATTTTTCTGATTTAATTGAAATAATGTATGAGATAGATGATATACCCATCAAATGAGACAAATTGCTGTCAAGGTCTTTTGTTCTCCATATTGTCTCATTTTTTAAAAAATAATGGGCACATTCGGTTATTAGGCTCTTGTGATACAAGAAACTGAAATATTGCAGCATATAAGAAATCCAGAAGTACTGCTGCTCATGTTCTCTCCTGAAAAAAAGATCCTGTTAGTAGATCTGCCTGACGTTAAGATCTGTGGAAAGACAGAAGTATTTTCTGGTTCATTTTACAGTCTAGAATTCCTCCACAAGCAGCAATGTGCATTACTGCAAATAGTTGCTTCCTGTAAATGAGGCTTTCATGATGATGTAATAATGATAATCAAATCAGTGAAGGTTCAGAAATCAGACAGATGGCACTGTGTTGGGTGGGGAAATGGAGGCTACTGGTAGGAACCTATCTGACCCAGACACTGGTGAGTTCCCTTCAGAGGGAAGAGTCTTGGACCCCTACAGACTCTCTTCCAACTGAAGACTTGGAGGTAATCCAAAGGCAGCCTGAAGTACCCCACTTCAGAGATGTCTAACTTAGGCTACCCAAGGACCCCATGCCAAGCTCTGCCACAATCTCTGATTCTCCCCTCCCGCTCTCATTAGTGAAGATGGCAGCAGAACCAAACAGGAAGCCCAAAGTCACAGGAAGAGTGCTTTATTGCCAGGATCTACTTGGGTGAGAATCCAGCTTCAAGGAATGACCCAGCAAAGAACCTGTTAGAGGAGGAGCTGGTGGTGACTGTGCAATTCTTTGGGTCTTCTCTGAACCTTCGTTAGATTAACTGCTCCCTTTTGAGCTCATTAATGTTCTTCCAGCTTCCTCTGTCCTGTTCTGGAACTCCCTGGCTCAGCCCTAGAGGTTCCTGGCTCAGCCCCTGCTTCAGCTACCACTCTGACTCCAGCTTTCACATCAGGTGCTTGTCATGAACAACTACTTAGAAGGGTTATGTTCCCCTTGGTTGAGCCACAATGGTCCAGTAATTCAATGAGAACAAAACGACTTTGAAGTAATAATAGTAATATTATTCTGGGTGGCTTCCAACAGAATATTAAAAACAAACTTCCCTAAACAGGGCTGTCTTCAGATGTCTTCTATAAGTCCGATACAGTCATACCTTGGCTTTCAAACAGCTTAGTTCACGAACAACTTGGAACTTGAATGTTGCAAACCTGGAAGTAGGTGTTCCGGTTTGAGAACTTTGCCTTGGAAGCCGAACATCCAGCGCGGCTTTACCATGCTTCCGATTAGCTGCAGGACACTCCTGCAGCCAATTGGAAACAGTGCCTTGGTTTCTGAACATTTCGGAAGTCGAACAGACTTCCAGAACGCATTTTGTTCAAAAACCAAGGTACGACTGTCGTTGCAAGTATGCCTTAGAAAATTCTATTCACATTTAGTAGGAATAAGTCCCACTGAGGTAAATGGAACCTATTTTTTAATAAATAGGCTGCACCAAACAATTTACCTACTGAAGCTGAAAAGCATAAAGAAGAAATATAAAAAATATTATTAGGAATGCAGTAATGCACTACTCAAGGGGAGCAATACCTCCTTTATCACCTCTTAGACTCATTCAGAAAGTTCTGATTTTTCTGCTTCAGCTACTGAGTGAGTGAGACTAACTCCAGCCAATTAGTCTATAAGGGATTTGGATCACCATGCTAATCACATGATGCTTGAGATGATAGCCTGTTTTGTTTGATTCAAAGTTTTTTTTTATCATAACTGATGAATTTCCACATGTTGATATTTTAATCACACCTTTTAGCATTGATTTTAATTATTTTTGAATGCTTTTAATAGTTGTTTTTAACTGATAATAGTTTTTTTGTAAACCACCTCAAGGTCTGTTTGTTTTTTACAATCAACTTTTAATAACTAAGTAAAAATAATTCTTTATAACTGGAAAGTCATGTGAAGATAGGTGCAGGAAGATACTGTTTGCAAATCATGGAGCTTCAGCATTACAATGTAAACACAGGGTTAGGGTATCCTGTTTGCCTCATAGCACATGGTTCTACTCAGATAATTTATTGTGTAGCATGAGAATATTTTTTTGTATTATATTTTAAGATTTTCAGACATTGCAAATAGCTAGCATAAATACAAAAAGCAGAGTTCATTTAAAGAAACAGTCCTAAGATGATATTTAGTTATGCGTGTGCATTGCTTATTTGGTTGTGCCACCTTAACATTTTATGCTTTATAACAAAAGTATAACCAAGTTAGAAAGCCATCATAACAAATGTGATATTGCAGAGGTTTCATTTGGTCTTTCATACTTCGTCGAAGCTGAGCAATTTCCTCAAGCTCCATTTTAACAGATGGCATCCTTTGCCTTTTAATTAGCTGTTACCTGAAATCAGACTGTAGGGAGGAGGAAACTAATTATGGCTAAGATTCCAAGAACCACATGACTACCAATTCTGCAGCCCCAAGTGGGCTTTTAGAATTGTACTTTTCTAATGCCGCTCCATCATCCCAAGCAATAAAATTCCTTTAAAACTGAGGCATAGTCTCACAGCAGTCTGTGATTAACCCGTAGTGGGAAGAGACTCTGCTGTTCAAAAGTATGTGTGGAGGGAGTGTAAAAAGCTCCACTGAGAAACACACAAGCCAGGAAGGGGTGACTGTCTAAGTGAATGAGCTTGCATCTCTGTTTGGATTAACCTGCCTGTTTCTATCCAAACAGCTCATCTGTTGCAACAATTTGCAGATCAATTATGAATATGTAGCCATTTTCTGCTTGCACAGAATCCCATCACATGAGAATTCTAGAAAAACCCTAGATTATTTTTTGTGGAGTCCATTCCATCTGCATTTAATGTAGCGTATGAAGAATTTAATTCATAAAGCTTGATTTGTGCAATGAAACACTGCTATCCAACTTATTCAGCCATAATTTTTTTTTAAAAAAAATGATTTCCTCTCTTTTGTAAGGGCACTTCCAAAATATCTGTTTATTTAACATACATCCTGATTTGTTTGCAGGGAGAGTAGATGATATTGGCCATTTAATGAGTATTCATTCCAATTGGCTTGCAGGGAGGTTTGATGATGTTGTGCCATCCCATTGCTTCCCAGTGCAACTTTGCATTATTTTTCTTTTCTCGAGAAGTCTGAATTTGGGGGGAAGCAGACTTGTTGCATGCAACCTCCCAAACAGCTTGAGTTGCACAACCTGAATTTGCCAGTCTGAGCAACTCCAGACAGATGTCTTATACCAGGTTTATGCAGCAATAAGCATTATACACTTTCAATGTGGATTTATAATGTATTTGTCTGATCCTCCTGCTACATTAATGTTTTCCAATACTCCTGCATTATTGACTCTGCACTGGCATCCTCCAGCAATTCCAAGGCCATTTTTTGCACCCTCACCATCCACTCTATTGACCCTCCCCCTCTATAAAAGTAGAAGTTAGATGTGCTGTATGATACCATGCTGCCATATCACTGTGCTTTTTCCAAGCACCAGCAGTAGCACAGCTGTTCTTTTCTCTCAGTCTGCAGCAAGAAGTCTGATCCTCCTCTTCTTCCCTCCCTGTGCCCTGTAGCTGGGCAAAGATCTGACATCTGGAAGGAAGGGAGCTGGGAAAGAAGGAGGAAAATACATAAATCGTCAGTTGCCTCTGTGTTGCAGTGGCACACAATCACCTCTCTAGTCTCTCTCTTGCTCTGCACACACACAGCCACCACATTGTTCTGCGTTTAAGCATACACCCATCTCTGAGCAAAACAAAACCTTAAGAGGCTGAGCCAGTCACAAAGCTTCCCTTTGACACCCCCCAACACAAGTTGAGCCACCATAGCTGCCAGCAAGCAGCAAAAAAGAGCAGGTGGGCAGCAATTTTATCTCTCCCCCACCCCCCTTTTAAGTACAAGTTATTTGCAGAATGGCAGCATGCCAGCACCATACTTCCACTTTTACAGTTTTAATATTCAGGCTGTGATTACTGTGCTAAACCTTCACTCGGTTCCACAAAAACAGCATCAACAGGAAGCATGTGGGAGTAGCTATTTCACAAAGAAGCAACTTCAATTCGGCACATTGCCATAGTACCATAGCACATCAGTAGTTAAAGAAGAAAAAAGGGAACATTTCTGGTATGAAAAGTTTAATGATATGTGCCAAAAGTTATGGATCACGCACAGATTGCTACTTATGCCATGTGACCATCTCATCAGTTTTAAAAGTACAAATCAACTTTAATGTGGGAGCACTTGTGACTAATGCAACACCATTAAGAGGACAAATCCTCAGTAACAATGACATCAGTAAAAACAGCGCGTATCCTCAGGGGCTAAGGTCCCAATCCCAAGAGGCATAAGCCTTTCACCAAATTAGTCAACAGAATAGTCAGGGTTGGTGGTGCAGCACAGTCCAAACAAACCAAGGTCAAGCACAGGGAATCGGTCTAGGAAACAGTCCAAGATCAGTATCATAAGTTCATCAAGCCGTGGGAACTAGACTTAGAAACAAGGTTGTGTTGTTTCCAGCAAATGAAAGACTCGGGAAGGAGACATTATGTACTCTGGCCTCCTGGACCACAGCCTGACCACAGTTGATGTTAGTTGCATACTCATGTGTATACCCCTTACTCATCAGTAGACCACTGACTTTGGGTCCATAGATGCATACTGTAATGTTTTCTTTAACCTTGACACAAATATTTTAGCAACAGTGTTCTTGAGAACTGATGGGTGGTGCTACCTCCTCCTCTGATAGCTCCAGGGGTTCTCCAGCAGGTCCCAACCTGGAGGACCCCTCAAGGGGATATTCAGCATTGGTTTCACAGGACCCTGCTAGCTCCTCAAAGTTCTTGACCTGTGGGGTGTCTGGTTGATCCTTCAAGGACCTCATGTCTGGTAGCAGGTCAGGGCTAGATATAACAGTATGTGATGGAATCCCACCAGAAAATAGTTAATCTGGAAGTGCCCAAAGTCTATGAGTCTGTCCCCCCAGGGTATGGTAGAACAGGGTTGACCTCCTCCGTGCCAATTATTTTACATTTTTGGCTTTTTGCTGTATGCCTTTCTATTTCCAGCCCCATTGTTTTTGTGGGATACTAACAAGATGTAATAACTTGACCTAGGATTGATTTGCTCTCCTTGTCTCCAACATGTTTTCTGCACAAAGAGAATTATGATTTTAACAACACCTACTGGAAGAAAAATCTATATACCGGTAGATAAAAAGCAGCAGCAAATGAGTCAGAGCCAACAGTTCCACCATATGTGGCAATTAGGAAGGAGTTAAAAGTTGGCAAGTTAGGGAAAAATTTGTAAGGATGGTTCATATTCCAATAAATATAGAAAAGTGTCTTCAATGAATTTTCAAAGTGACTGTCGACATGGAAACAGCATATTGCTAATAAAAATCCAGAAATTTTATATTGCATTTACAGCAAAGGATTGAGTTTTCGTCCTAGAGTGCAACTGATGTGGATTATCCAGCACCCCCATAAATGCAAAGGTCTCCCATTTAAGGAGCAGAATCAAGGTGCAAATTGAGGAAAAGCTGTCATTGAGGGCAACAGTTTAGAAACAGTTCCTGGGGAGAAGACTGAGCTGAACTCCTCATTTCTAGTGGTTGCCAAGTTTGTAACAACTGGTTTGGAAGGCATTTTAATCTAGTTCTTACGTGGTAGTGGGCTGGAATTTTATTTCATTTCATTTATTAAATTTGTATATTGCCCTTCATCCGTGGCTCTCAGGGCAGATCACAACATAAAAATATGAGATTAAAAACAAAACAAAATACATAACAAGAACAAAGACAATCCATTAATCCCCTTCCCTGACTTGCATAGTGATGGGAAATTGTGGAGGACGGATCTGCAGAACTTGGATTCCAAAATGGACTCACCCAATCTGACTAAAGTGTATCCAGATTGGATCACAAGTCCACTTTAGAAGAGCGGTGGAGCATCAAGCCCTGTTGATCCCAGGGCAATATTCTGTTCTATTGAAAGAGAACAGCGGCAATAAGATTGACTGTGTGAGCTACTCCAGGCGCTGAGCAACTGGGAGACTTCTTCTGGGAGCTCTGATAAGAATGATCAGTTGCAGTATGCATAAATGTCTACCTATGTGGACTTAATTGTCCAGGGGTCCTTTATCTTACCTTTATATTGTGCACAAATTACTTTTTGTTGTATCATTTCATAGCTATACAAGTTACAAATTTCAGCACAGACACCAAAAAAAGAACTTCTTCATTAATAATTGCTTCAAGCATTCGTTCTTTTATCCATTACATCCGTCTTATTATACTTAAACTATGCAAAACAATTCATACTCTACTTTCGTATTTGAATACGTAAGTAAATAAACTCAATTTTTCCTCAATGTAATATATCAGTGATGCTTTTGTTGTTTTGTTTGCCACCTTATTCCAGGATTGTGGTCAAATTTTTCATTATTAGTTTATTTGATTGCTGAACTTTTTGTTATTTCATGCAATTTTATTGTTCATGGCTTAGAGGAAAAAATTAGTGAGCGATATAAAATGCATAAAATAAGCACAAATGCTGCCTGCCTACCCCTCTCTATTTTATTTTATTTTTCCCTTTTAGAAGGCTGGCTGCATTGTGGTCTTGGAAATGTCTTGCCCATGCCAAGCTGCTTCTCAATTATTGAGGGAGCTCTTTGCAGCTTGCAGACTTTACCCAAAGGAACTGGGAAAACACATAGCCAAAGGTGCATAAGAAATAGCCACTTGCCATCCACATCTTTCTAGAGCAGGCATGCATCTGTGCAGCTTGAGCAGAGTCTCAATGGCCGCCCCACAGCTAACACCGGTGAAATTAATGCTGACTTGCCGGAAATGTGGATCAATGTTCTTTTTATTCAACAAAAGCCGAAAGAGAAAATAATGCTGTGTAGGAGATATAATATTTAATTACCAGAGAAGTGGATTCAGCAAAGCAGGAGATACTTGTAAATAGCTAACCTCAAGGACTGCATTAGCACATTCTTTATCATTTGCCAGAAGCCTATGCATGGCTGAGTTACTCAGAATTTGACACTAAGCCAAGCTAAAAATGTGATTAGAGGTGGGAATTATTTGACAAAATATTAATACAGTGGTACCTCGGGTGAAGAACTTAATTCGTTCTGGAGGTCCGTTCTTAACCTGAAACTCTTCTTAAACTGAAGTACGACTTTAGCTAATGGGGCCTCCCGCTGCCGCCGCGCTGCCGGAGCACGATTTCTGTTCTCATCCTGAAGCAAAGCTCTTAACCCGAGGTACTCTTTCTGGGTTAGCGGAGTCTGTAACCTGAAGCGTATGTAACCTGAGGTACCACTGTAACTAGGTGCTGCAGCTCTGCTTGCCACCCTCACCTACTCCTTTACCCTTCCCCCATCCCTTCCTCTACCCTCCAGTCAGTGGCGCCCAGAGCAGGCAGGGGGGGCAGCCACGATGGCATCCCACTGGGATCGCGCTGCGCTCCCCCCGCACTCCCTCCGCCAGTGCCTCCAGCCACCCCCCTATCCCCCCAGAGTTTGCTCCAAGCCCTTCCTTTTCCCTCTTGAGTTTCACCCTTCCCACACTTCACCCCCATCAAAGAATGGGGAGGTGCTTCACAAAGCGGCTTGCTAAACTGCTGTGTGAAATGCCTCCTCTTCCACTAAACCCTCCTGTAGCCACGTTTAGTGGAGGGGGTAGGGCTTTACAGTACCTCCCCTCCATTAAACAGCTCACCTGGGCCAGCCAACTGTACCTATAATAAATTATAATAATAATAATTTTTTATTTATACCCTGCCCTTCCCGGTTCCAAATCCGGGCTCTGGGCAGCTAACAACAAATTTAAAACACTTAATTGTAAAAGCAGCATAAAATGCAGTATAAAAACATGAATAACAATAATATTCAAAGTTCAGAAATCAATTTAGGGGAAATCCATCTGATAAGCATTAGATAATCACCAGGGCTATTGCCGCAGTTGATGTGACTCCCTACTGAATGCAAGAACTGCAGAGCATGATGACAAGTTGGAGTTTTTAAAAAAAAAATTACATAAGGGTTGTGTGTTAATTTGTTCAAACCAGGGTCCTAGTTTTGCTTGAACATCAGAAGTAGAATCTTTATGTATTTCATTATATACAAGCAGAAAACATTGAGGCAAGTTAACTGGTCAGCCTCATTCCCCCTCCTTTGGCCTGATTCAGTACCTAAATTAATTTCAGCCTGAGATGGTTTAAGAATGAATTGTGATTCTTAAACCAGGCCTTTCAAATAGACATCCCCAGCTTATTTTTGAATTGGTTGTTTATATTTATAAACTACAGTTCTGGACCATGTACAAAGGGGATACACACACACACACACACACACAACTCATTCGCATTAATGACACAGATAGTGCAGATCTAATTAGGACAGAGTTGGATGTGGGCATGACTCATGAGGCAAAGCAGAACTAGCAATGTGACTGGAAATTAAATGAGACCCCAAGTAAAGACATTCCCTGATTGTAAACTAGAGCTATTAATCACAGACCTACACTCACATCCTCTGCTTTTCCCCTCCTGCCTGATGGTTTCCATTTATGGAGACTTTTGGGGAGATTACAAAAACGTATCAAACTAGAAAACAAGCAATTCTGAAGCCTTGGCCTGTTTCTTGGATTTCCTTGGATCACAGCCACCCTGCATTCTGAGGTATTCCGAATATCTCCAGGGCAAGTATTCTCATCTTAGCCACATTATCTGAGGCGAATGCATAGTCTTAAACATCTGCCTGTACTGTACAGAGCTCCAGTTTGTTTGCCCCTACCCAGTCATTTCTGACCACAAACTCTATTTTTATACAGCTCTAATCTCATCAGTCTCCCTGGAATACCATGGAAATGAGAGCTAGAATTATCAGTATCTTGGTGACATCAAACTCAAAATCAGAGTACAATATTCCCCAGCATCTTCATATACTATTTATTTAATCTAAAGGCCTTCTGTTTTACTTTTCTGCCTCAATGTCAGGTACTCCGGATCATTTACAACAGGATGACACCACAATTAACAATATTTAGTAAAATAACTGAAACATTCAAAAATACAAGAAAAAAAAATAGTCATAGATATGCATGAGATCCTAATAAATAAAGTAATGTTTGAAGCTTTGGGAATTTGATCTAATATGGAGCTTAAAGATTAATCTTCTCTACTTTATAAGACACTATTGAACCTACAAATGGGCAATGGGCAGAATCTTAAAAGAGTTGTGGAAAGGAGATTTAGGTCAACAAATCGATGAACACAAGTGGGGTTCTCTATGATCTAAACCAACACTGCATACCATTTTGGCTAAACTGTAGGAAGTCATTATAAGATGCCCCTATGCTTTTTAAGAAGTTAGCTACTGCGTTTTTCCGTGTATAAGACTAGGGGTTCCCCCCCCTAAAAATTAATGTCAAAAATTAGGGGGCATCTTATACATGGATAATGTCTCCCCCCATTTTCTTAAATCTGAGTCCCCCAAAATAGGGGGTGTTTTATACATGGGGGTGTCGTATAGACAGAAAAATACGGTAATCTCTCACCCTTATGCTGGAGAGGATATAAGCTTAAAGGCACATTCCTCCACATGTGGGGGGAGTGTCTCTTAAAGATTACTGCACCCATTTTTTTTTCATAATCCACCATTATAGGGCAACATCTTGTACCTGATCCCATGTTAGCTCTGCTGTCAATGGGAAATGATACCAACCCAAATATTAAACATAAAGAGGCAAATATTTGCTTCCAATTGTAATAAACACCCCCTCCCACCACAGAAACTTGGACCCGATATGTGTGTAATATAGCACATATGGAACACTCAACTCACCTTTGGAGAGTGATAAGAGGTTGGTTTTCAATGTATTGTTGTTTATTAACAGTACAGTAACCTCCCTTTGGTCTCAGTTGCAGCAGCCAGTAGATAAATGATTTTACAAGTTTGTTTAGATGTCACGTGAATGAGTGCACACAAGACTTAATATCTGCACATGTATCTGTCTTGGAAGACAACACTTTTTGTTTGGTAATTTATTTTAAATGTTTCAATAAAAAACCAACAATGTCCGTAAATAAAAAGGACATCAAGAAGAGAGGGAATTGGATCTCCCTGGTTTCTGGCATTCCGAGCCTAAGTACAGCAAGAGGGGAGGTGCTGTACACATGTTCCCACAAATCAAGCCTCAGTTATCAACAAGATAGTCAGAAGGCCTCCCCAGATTATCTCCAAAATCAGCCAGGTTCATACTGTAGATCAGGAGTGGCTAAACATTTTTTGGTTTGAGAGTCATATTGATGGTCAGCCCACTTCCTTAAGGGCCACATGCCAGCACTGGGAATGGCTAATTTTGTATGTGTGTGAACTCTCTTTATCTCTCTCTCTCTCTCCCACCCACACCCACATATATGCATATTCACCACACATATACAATGCACACAGTCACCAGGCATGAAGGCACACTCAGCCTCTCTCACAAACGCACATTCTCAAACATGCATTCTCAGAAATAAACACATGTAAAGACAAGACACACACAACCAGGATTTCCAGCCCTCCACGCTCCAGGGCAGTGAAAACAGTACTTTGCATAAATCATTATTTTTTAGTAAAGGTAAAGGTACCCCTGCCCGTACGGGCCAGTCGTGTCCGACTCTGGGGTTGCGTGCTCATCTCGCTTAAGAGGCCGGGAGCCAGCGCTGTCCAGAGACACTTCCGGGTCACGTGGCCAGCGTGACGAAGCTGCAGCTGGCGAGCCGGCACCAGCGCAGCGCACGGAAACGCCGTTTACCTTCCCGCTATAAAGCGGTACCTATTTATCTACTTGCACTTTGACGTGCTTTCAAACTGTTAGGTGGGCAGGAGCTGGGACCGAACGACGGGAGCTCACCCCGCCACGGGGATTCGAACCGCCGACCATATGATCGGCAAGTCCTAGGCACTGAGGTTTTACCCACAGCGCCACCCGCGCCCCAGCATTCTTTTTTACTTCTTTTTAAATAGATATGTTTATTTGCAAATACAAAAAGAAAAAAGGTAGGCGAGGTAACAGCCTTTTTGGCTGACGATCATAATTTTTTTAAATGATAATTTATTGTTTATACTCCGCCCATCTGGCTGGGTTTCCCCAGCCACAATAATAATATTCCATCAATTCTTATTTAAATATACAGATTAATATAAGCAATCCATATGCCCAAATAGATATTTAAACCATGTGTTCAGATAAGCACCATCACAACGTCTGCTACTGTCCTGCAACACTTTGGAGTCTCAGTTTCTTTTATTCCAACAGCATGAAAAGAAAATAAGCCCCTCAAGCATAAGGTAGGGATTTCAGATTTGCCCAAAAAATCTAGTTTATTTATTTTATTTCTGACATTTATATAGTTACCCAATAACAATTGTATGGATGATAATTCCATGCTGATAAAACTCTTAGGGGTAAGGTAATTGCATTCTGGGACCTACTCCGTGCTTTCTATAGTTTTTTCCCCCCCAAATGCTTTTTTATTAAATTTTCCACAAACAACAAATAAAACAATATTTTACAATCAACATTTTGTGTCATCTTATTTACATTGCGTATCTTCACGCTGTGACTTCCTTCCTTCCCTGCGTTGGTTTTCTTAAAACATATCTTCTCTTGTAGATTCTTATTGACCTTCTATACACATCACAGGATTTATGTTAACCCTGCCGTAGTTTTTAAACTTCTACAGTTATTTCTTATATATACCACAAATTTACCCCACTCTTCTTCGAACTTTGTACCTTTTTGGTCTCGAATTCTATATGTCATTTTAGCTAATTCTGTGTACTCAAAAAATTTGGCCTGCCATTCTATTATTGTTGGGGTCTCCTGTAATTTCCATTTTTGGGCCACAAGTATTCTGGCTGCTGCAGTAGCATATTGAAATAATTTATGGTCTTCCTTTTTTACTTCCTTCCCCATTATCCCTAATAAAAAGATTTCCGGTTTTTTTTGGAAATGTGTACTTGAAAAGTTTTTTCAATTCATTATATATTAGGTCCCAAAACTTTTTCATCTTTTCGCAATCCCACCACATGTGGTAGAGATCCCCATCTTTTAATTTACATTTCCAACAGGCTTTATTGTTCAATTTATACATTTTGGCCAATTTGATCGGGGTAATATACCACCGGTACATCATTTCCCCCAAATTCTCTCTTAAGGTTGAGCATGCTGTAAATTTCATCCCTTCGTTCCATAGTTTAGTCCATTTATCGTATTCAATATTATAGCCAAAATCAACAGCCCACTTTATCATAACTTCTTTAACCATCTCATCCTTAGTATCCCATTCCAGCAGGTAATCGTACATTTTAGACAGGAGTTTTGTTCTGCTTTCCAAGATGTCTATTTGATATTTTGACTTTTTCTCACTGAATCCCTTTTTTATATACTCTTTTAATAAACCATTTACCTGATGGTATTGTAACCATCCTGTAAGCCCATCTTTTATTTCCTCATATGGTTTAATTTTCCTCCCGTACTCTGTTTTCTATACTCCTTGCTTTCTATAGATTTTATATTCTAGCACATTGAAGCATGTATTATAAATTGTTAGGATTTAAATAACTACCAACTGACATGTTTAATTAGAAGAGATAATTGAGTTTCTAAAAATACATTAGTATCCGGTAGATTAAATTAAATTCAACCATCCATCATGTTTTAATAGTCTGAAAAGTGCCTTAAGTATTACGCTAATGGTTTCCTTCTGTTGGCCGTGCTTTGACTGTGTGCTATGACTGGAGCTGCCATTTATTTATTTATTACAGTTATTTGGCACTTCTTCACTAGAGTGTCTCAAAGTGACTTAAAAAGTAAGAATAGAAATAACATGCTACTGCAACTGATCCAACCCACCACACTAAAACGATTAGCACAAAAAGGTGCCACAGACATACCAAATTATCCTTTAGGGCCAAAGGCCTGGGAGAATAAAAATGGTTTTGCCTGGCAGCTAAAAACGCAATGGTGTTGCCAGCCATGCCTCCTTAGGGAGAGCATTCCACAGTGGGGAGCCACTACTGAAAAAGGCCAGTTAACACGTCATCGCTCTCCCCGCCTCCCTTCAAAGGGGCCCTCAATGCTACCAAATCAACATGAAAATGAACACTTACTAGCGTTTGGTTCCATTTGTTTGGACTTTACTTCCACTTGCATTCAAGCCTTCTCTGGGCTTGCTTTATTGCCCTAAACCATGGGTAGGCAAACTAAGGCGGGATCTAGCCCAATCGCCTTCTAAATCCGGTTCGTGGATGGTCCGGGAATCAGTGTGTTTTTACATGAGTAGAAAGTGGCCTTTTATTTAAAATGCATCTGAGCTAAACGGACCAGTGGTTTGACTCGCTATAAGGTAGTTGCCCATGTTCCTATGATTCCTGTTTTCCTATGATTATCTTCTAAAGAGAAACTAGAGATTTTTGGATTTAATTTTTACAAATTCCGGTATGAGCTGGCCTGATTCGCCCCTTCCAAATCAAATTTTCTGACTATTGCAACAAAATTCTTGACTTAGAAGGCACCTTATTTTTTGAAATTAAAAAGGAAGAAAAGACATTTTAAAATATGTATTTAAATTCAAATTTTCATACTTTTCTCTTTTTGTTGTTGTTAATTGGTGTAAAAGTGACACAGACTGGAAATAGATCGTCCTGTATATCCTCAAGAGAAGCACTTTAAGATAGTCGCAATATTAGAGTTTCCTCGTGCTTTCTCAGCATCAGCACTCCTGAACATCAGAAATGGCGGTCCATCTAGTCTAATGTTCTATTTTCAGCTGTGGCTAGTCATAACCTTCATGATTCCTGTTGTGTTCACATTATTTCCTAATTGTGGAAATGCCTGTTCCATGTCTATGAAGTAGAGGCAGGGATTAGGCAGGACAAAAGACACTAACTATGGTTTCTCTGCTGCTTCTTTAGCAATGGCTGCTATTGTATGTTGCAGAGGAAATTGCAAGTATTGTGCAGTAAGTGCATATTCCATTTAGAGTTGCTGCTGCTGTGTCTTTACTAGCAGCTAAAAATGATAAAGATGAAAAATTTGCTGGTTTGACATAAAGGGGAAATTCCACCTGCCTAATTTCTGTGCATTAGATGCAGTGTCAGGGTTGATAAAACAGTGGCAAACCTAACACCGTTTCAGAACATTTGTTCTTAAAAGGTTCATGTATGCAGTTCTGGGCTAAACCCAAATCTGCACGAATTAAGCCACTTTGGATTCAGTTCCAGGGCCCTATTGATGGACGCACACAGCAGGTTCAGAACATTTGGTGTTCTAAGTCCCAAGATGAATTGCATAGCAACTAGGACTTTTGTGTTCTTTTAATTTTTATTTGAATTTGAAAGTTGCTCTAATGACAGCTGAGTAGTGTTGCTAAGCCCAGTCCTTGAGAGGGTTCCAGTAAAAGTTACACTGAAGAGAACATTTCCTCCAGGTGAGTTTTTCCATGGCTGTACTACTGAGATAAGAAGAAGAAGAAAATGCATTAATATGACTGGATGCAATGGATGACAATATTCTTGTACCTTTAATATTTGGTCATAAAAGGAGCCCATTTCAGATTGTCATACAAATAATTACTGTTAGGCAGGCAGGCAGGCAAAACAGCTTGGTACCTGCTGAAATTACTTCGCCATGGTACAATGTACAGGTAATGATGTAGTAGGTGGGAGAGATTTGACTGTTCTTTTTCTTTTGCTTTAGTTTGTTGCCCAGCCAAACTGCCAACAACTGCTTGCCTCTCGCTGGTATGATGAGTTCCCTGGCTGGAGGAGGCGCCACTGGGCCGTGAAGATGCTGACTTGCGTCATCATTGGATTTCTTTTCCCCGTCTTCTCTATCTGCTACCTGATAGCTCCCAAGAGCCCACTGGGTCTGTTCATCAGGAAGCCATTCATCAAATTTATCTGCCATACTGCATCCTACTTGACTTTCTTGTTCCTTCTGCTGCTTGCCTCTCAGCACATTGACAGGTCAGATCTGAACATGCAGGGACCTCCACCAACCATCGTCGAATGGATGATATTACCGTGGGTCCTGGGTAAATGTATTAGTAAAGAAAATTCAGTTGACTTGCATAACTCTTCCATAATTGTCTAGCATTGCCTGGCATATACAGCAGGGCATTGTAGTTTATTCTATGATTCTATTATAAACTAGTTCAGTAATCTATCAGCAACCCATCTAGGTCAATAACAGAAAATTCCATTTAAGATTAAGGAATTTTTAAGGAAAGGAATTTCAACTGTAATTTAATTTCAGAATTAAAATTACTTTAAAATTAATATGTTGAATGGTGGGCAGTCAGATCCAGATGCTTTTCTCCACTTGGACAAACAGGCTAAACTAGCATTTTTGCTCTAGATTTTAAAAATGGGAAATGATGTGGTTTAAAAAAAAACACCATATCGGGAGAGGGGGAATCAGAAACAAAGTTCCACCATTCCAGTAGGGAAAACACAAAATAGATCATTATGCTTCATTGCCCAGCAGTAAATTGCATAACAAAGGTCTGGGCTTTTCCCACCATTTTAATGGAAGTTCTTCAGTCTTAATAGAAAACAATCCATATAAATAAGGATCTGCACACATAACTCGTATCTTTCCACTGAAGAGCCAATAACTGATTTGTGGCAAAGTCTGATTTTTTGACATTGCATTTTGGGCCAGTTTCTTGAGACTATTACTGCATGTGCTCTAATTTATTAGGGACAGTCCCTGTTTTCAGGCAGCTTTCTGGGACACCTTATTGTCCCTGTTTTGATACATCTCTATGTTCCCTCTATTTTTTCCTTAGTCAGTTGCATTTTGTGCTTAGTGCACATACATATCAGGGTACATGCAATGAACACTAAGGCTGCAATCCTAACACCTGATGTTGATTAGTAGAAAGGTAGACTACAGTACAGGCCCCTCTCTGCTGGCCTTTGATGATGGATAGGAGTGCCACTGATGTGGGGCGGGGTCCCTATCTCAGTAAGCTACCAGCAGAAGCAAGTGGAGAGCCCCAAAACAGGGCATTTCAAGGCACTAGAGATTCCCTCAAGGGGGCTGATTTTTGCCCCCCTCAGCAACATCACTCCTAGAACTGGCACTGCAAAGTAAAGTAAACTACAGTGGTACCTCGGGTTAAGTACTTAATTTGTTCTGGAGATCATTCTTAACCTGAAACTGTTCTTAACCTGAAGCACCACTTTAGCTAATGGGGCCTCCTGCTGCCGCCATGCCGCCACCACACGATTTCTGTTCTCATCCTGAAGCAAAGTACTTAACCTGAAGCACTATTTTTGGGTTAGCGGAGTCTGTAACCTGAAGCGTATGTAACCCGAGGTACCACTGTATGTGAAGCAATCAAATATTCCATCATAGCTTCCCACAATCATGTGTTTATCAACAAACAAACACCCATAAATAAACACCAATCAACTGAACTTAGTATTCTCTTAACAGAACAAGCTGCCGTGCTTGCTGTTAGGATTATAGTCATCTGAAAGCAACAAACATACATAGCATGGTGTATGTGTGCAAACTGGGCTGTGCAATAGGAGAGAGGAGATGGCATGGAAATGGGGGTGATTTAAGAAGAATGAGGAAGGTAGAGGGGGAAAGCGAGTGGAGGTGAAAATGTGGGGTGCAAAGGGGGTTGCACAAAACAAGGGAGTAGAAGGCATGGGAAAGGGGTTAAAGATGAAAGCAGGAACATGAAAGTGTCTGAAATATGGGAGGTGATGGTGACTTCTTAGCTGGGTGGAAGATGATAAGGATGTTTAGTAGTTGCAAGGTAGGAGGAAGATGCAAGGGGAGTCACAGACGTGGGGGCAAAGGTGGAAAACAGGTCCAGAGCAGGGCTTTAGGGCTGTTGGAGAAGTGGTTGCAGAAATGGAGTTCGTAAGGTGAAAAGTGAGCTTAGCAGTTGCCTGGGGTAGGAAGCAGAAGCTCTAGTGGGTTTATGTGAAGAAACCTGTGACTGGAGTGAGCAGGAATGCAGCCTCTAATATATTAATCATTCCTGTCATTATGCTCCTGGGATTCTTGTCAGATCTTGAACAGTTTGACTTTATTCTAAAAGCAGTTTCAAAATGTTTGTTTCCAGTTAAGATGCTACCATTCTTCTTTGTAAATACCACTAAACATCTTGCGACATTCCCCTAAAATATTTGCTTGAGTCACTGACCTTAGTATTGAGACAATATATGTTAATGTTTATTGGTTTTGCTAGATTACCGGAGATGAAGGGGAGAGAGAGGATTACCAGTAGAGCAAAAGATAGACTGTCAAACTCTGTGTTTTCATGCAAATGCACATTAATAAGGTCCTGGCAAGTTTCTCTTTATAAACAAAAAAACAACTAAAATCAGCCCCAGTTGGTTGCAGTTTTCAGCAAAGTAGTTACATGGAAGGAAGTGCTGACCTCTCTTTACTCCTGGCCTTTTTCTGATCAGAATCTCCTCCGATCTGCTTACCATCTCATATGTTCTTTTTCATCCACTGATTTCAATCAACAGAAGAGATTTAAGCATGCGCTTAACTTCCAAGTCCTTTTGCTGAATACATTTGGCATTATTATTTTGGCCCTGGCTGCAATGATTCCAGTTACTGCTATTCATGACGATCAAAAAGACCATTAGCAATGTTTTGGGAATGTGTGAACGTGATGGAGAAAAAGCTGGAATTTAAGGGCTCCTCCTTGAGAACTCCTAAATGTGCACAAAAATATATAACCAAATCCCATGTTGTTGTTCACCCTGTCATCTTGAGTTATCGTATCTCTTTTGGGGAATTATATATGGCAGCAATATGCTGTAACTGGATGCTGAGTTCACATCCTACACTCTTGTGATGGCACAGGAAGTTGCCTATTCTTTAAAACAAAATGCAATAGGAGAAAAGTTCTTTGCAGCAGGTCTGTGGCTGTTGTAAAATTCTAAGGGTATAGGATTTGATCCAAGTATTTTACTCTCCTGTGCCACCCACATCTCACCCATGTCTGCCCTGTTTTGGCCATTTCACCTGTATTTTTGGAGTGGCAGAGGTAGTGCATCTACCATGGTTGCCACCAAATCCTTTAGCCCCTCAGCTGAAGGATGTTCAGTACTAGATTACACCCAAAAAGGCTCTTTACATTCTCTCCCTAGAACTATTATTTTTCAAGGTATATCAGCCACACTGAAATTTATTAGCTGCTTGAAATATATCCTGATTTGTTCAAGCAAAGCTACCTGTATGCATAACTTCAGATAAGTGTTTCCTATTAGCTGTTTCCCAGAATAAGTGTCTTAAATCAGTTATGAGTGCTATGGAAAACAAAAAGGTGGTTTCGTTGCTATGAATAGTAATAAAACAATTATTTCCCAGCAATAAATTTCACTTTAGGTGACTGAGTTTTTCATCACATGCAGTTCCTCTGAAGTGCCATTTAAACAGCAGGTGACCACTGGTGCTAAATTTCAGAAAGTGTTGTTTAAAGGTCAAAAATCAAAGTTTGAAAAGCAGTTATAAATTTGAACCTGAATTCACAGCCTGCCAAGTTCAGAGTAATTCTTCTCCCCATTGCCTTTAGGCTGCAGTCAGTGGAACCAAAGTACATGGTGAGCAGAATAGTAACCATTGTTGCTGCAGCTCCTGTTCTCTTCAATGGGACTGCACTGGAAAATTTCCCATTGATTATGCCATATATATATATATATATATATATATATATATATACATACATATATATACATACATATATATATATATATATATATATATATTTGCTTTCGTAGATTTTCACGGGTACAGGAATGCAGGTTTTGGTGTCCTCGGGTGTCTTCCCGTGTAAAAGTTGGGGTGTCTAGGCGACGTTTCG
>JAXCMG010000063.1:1064449-1136322 GCA_034642415.1 Podarcis siculus
CTCTGGATCTGGTGTCAGTTTTTGTGGGGAGGGCTAATTTCCAGATGTCTGGCAAGCGGGATGTGTCGTCACGCTTGTTCATGTTGTGAGGGTGTTTCTCTATCTCGATGGCTTCCATGATTATTCTCTTGTGGTGATGTTCCATGTTAGAGAGCAATTTGGAATCTGCAAAATTAATTTCGTGTCCTGTTTCTTTCATGTGTTGGAAAAGAGAGGAAGTTTTTTCTTCTTTTTTGACGGCATTCTTGTGTTCTGCGATACGTGCATTTATTCGTCTGTTTGTTTGTCCAATGTACGTGGCTGGGCAGACTTTGCAGGGTATTTCATAGACCCCTTGGTTTTCCAACTGGATTTTATCCTTGGGGTTTCTGAGGATATTGGCTATTTTTTGGTTGGCGCAAAAGGCTGTTTTGATATTGTGTTTATGGAGGATTTTGCTAATTTTATCTGTAGTGCCCTTGATATAAGGAAGGAGGGCCATGCCATTGTTTTCTTCTGTGTCTTGGTTTTTGGGGGGTGTTTCTTTTTGGATTAGCTTCGTAACCCTGTTTTGCTGGTATCCATTGGCAATTAACACATTTGAGAGATTCTGTAACTCAGTTGTCAAGTGGTCTTTGTCAGCCAGGCGTTTGGTTCTGGAGATGAGAGTCTTGGCTACGGAGTTTATTTGTGCAGGGTGGTGGTGTGATTGTGCATGTAAGTAGCGGTTGGTGTGTGTTTTTTTCCGGTAGATAGTGTGTCCTAGGGAGCCATCAGGTTTTTTGTAGATTAGGACGTCAAGGAAGGGAAGTTGGTTGTTGGCTTCTATTTCCATAGTGAATTGTATTTTGGGGTGTAGGCTGTTGAGATGTGTGAGGAAGCTGTCCAGTTTTTCCTTCCCGTGTGGCCAAATTACAAAGGTGTCGTCAACATATCTGAGCCAAAGTTTGGGTTTGTGTTCTGACTTGTCTAAAGCATTGGTTTCAAAGTGTTCCATGTACAGGTTTGCGATGACCGGTGAGAGGGGTGATCCCATAGGTGCTCCTTCTATCTGTTTGTATCTTTGTCCATTGTGGATGAAGTACGTGTTGGTTAGGCATTGGTTGGTCAGGTCCAAGATGTATTCGGGGGGATTGTATTTGTTTTGAATGGCTGTCAAGGCTTCATTAATGGGCACTTGTGTGAAGAGAGATACAACATCGAAGCTCACAAGTAGGTCATTGGGATGTAGGTTTTGCTTCTTTATTGTTTCTATGAACTGGAAGGAGTTTGGAACGTGTGAAGAGATGGATTCTGCATAGGGCTGAAGTTGCTTGGCGAGAAATTTAGCGAGATTTTGTAGAGGTGAGCCTATGGAGCTGACTATTGGTCTGAGTGGTGTTCCTTCTTTGTGTATCTTGGGGAGGCCGTAGAGTTTGGGGCATCTGGATGATTTTTCTCTGGGGATGATTCTTAGCTGGATTTCTTCACTGATAGGAGAGGCTTTTATTTTGGATTTGGTGGTTTTTTCCAGATAGGTGGTGGGATCTGTTTTTATAGGTTGGTAGGTAGGGTCTTGGAGTAGATTTGATAGTTTTGCTTGGTAGTCCGATGTGTTCATCACAACAGTGGCATTACCTTTGTCTGCTGGGAGAATGATTATGTTGTTGTCTTTCCTCAGGTTGGTGAGTGCTTTCTGTTCTTCTTTGTGTAAATTGCTTCTGGGTGGTTTGCTGGAGCAGAGGATGTTGGTGACTTCAAGTCTGATTTTATTGGCTTCATCTGGGTTGATTTTGGTTAGGCTAGCTTCGACTCCGCATATGATGTTTTCCGTGGGGATGCGTCTCGGGGCGACTGCAAAGTTGAAACCTTTGGAGAGTACTTTGGTTTCAGTTGAGGTGAGGATCCTGTCTGATATGTTATGTACTGTTTGTTTCATGGGTTGTTGTGGAGGGTGGCTGGGCTTCTGGCGTTTCTCTAGTTTGTGGAGTTTGTTGGTGTGTGTGTCTGTCTTATGTGAGGTCTCCGTTTCAGCTCTCCAGACGGCTAGTTGTTTGCATTTGTCCCAGAGTGCAGGGTGGATTTTGTTACAGAGTTTGAGGTGAAGAGTGAGCAGATCTTTGTTGGTTTGGTTTAGTAGGTATCTTTTCTTGTGTAGTTCGTTTCTGATTAGGGATAGTTCAGTTCGTTTCAGGATCCTTTCGGTAGCTGGGGTTTTAGAGTGGAATTTAAGTTGGAAGCATGTGGGAATTAAGTTGTTGTCTCGGCAGTTGCGTAGGAACAAGAGATCACATAAGATGGTGGCTCATCTGGAAATTAGCCCTCCCCACAAAAACTGACACCAGATCCAGAGGCACACAGAACGCCATCACCAATCAACCACACCAGACCCAAACCCAGACCCTCTCCACAGATAAATTACAGACACCATCCAGTAGCCAAACCACGATGGCACCTCCGGATGCTGCACCCCCCTGCAATCCCTACACAGATCTGGCTGGCACAGGCCACAAAACCACAGCTCGCCCCTATACACGAAGCCAAGCCAGAGCACAACAAAGCAGTACAGCCATCTTCTCAGAAAAACTCTTCACAAAGTTCAAGAGGTCAAGACACAAAAGCTTTAGCAACTAATCCACACCTAATGACCCACCTAAGCGGTACTCAGGATATCACTCAAGAAATCACTCAAGATATCCCTCAAGCAATTAAGGAACAAAAGAAGAAAAGGCACTCTAGCCTGGGAACTTCCTCTCTGCCCAGAACATTGGAGGCTATACACCACACCTCCTCAACAGTATTTATAGGAACTCAAACACTGAGATCCTGCTCTGTTCCAGTAACAAGAAGCCGAAAGCACCAGCCTGAAGATGACGAGTGAGACCTCGTCGAAACGTCGCCTAGACACCCCAACTTTTACACGGGAAGACACCCGAGGACACCAAAACCTGCATATATATATATATATATATATGAGAAACGTGAATCACAAATGAAAAATAACAATATATGCGACTAATAGATTGTAATGGTTATTATGGTTGTAGTTGAGCATGCTTAAAATGTCTTGTGCTTTTATTTCATTTTAAGCAAATAAACACAACAGCTTAAGCAATTCATACAACTAACTTATATCACTGCTTTCTATATTTTCAGGGTTTATCTGGGGTGAAATTAAACAAATGTGGGATGGCGGCCTGCAGGATTATATTCATGACTGGTGGAACCTGATGGATTTTGTAATGAACTCATTGTACCTGGCAACAATATCTTTAAAAATTGTTGCATTTTCAAAGGTAATCAAGACATCTATTCATATTGTGAATATACTATATACTTGACATTTACTTTGAATGTGATTTTATTGTTGTTTTCCCTTTCTCAGGATCTGTTCTCTTTATATTGCCTTTTGTTGTCGATTAATAACTGCCAATTCAGTAATCAGTAACTTGGGGATAAGAGATAATCCTAAACAAAAGTTTTGGCTCATTGTGGAAAATGCCCATTCTGAATTAGAATTTTTGGAGTGAACAAATAGGACAAAAGCAAAATGGAAATTCACCGTTAAGGAATTCAAATGTCACAATTTCCTGAATAATTTCTGTTGATTAGTGAAATGAAATCAGATCGGGGAGTATCTCCCAAACAGCATACCTGAACTCTCCAGGGGAGAGCAATCCCAGCAAGAACAGGAAATCTACTCATTTCCCAAACTCAAGAGCCTGCAAAGCACATCTTGACTGGATTCAATTTCAGGTTAAACTTCATAGGTATCTGAGACCAGTAAAATCCAGCCTGCTTGTGGAGATGAATTATTTAATGTACCTGTTCAGTTCCATTCCTGATGTCTCACTCTCTGGATCATCACCTTGTCGTGGTGAGTGGGCTTGCATGTTCATATGACCCTTTGAACGAAGCTGTCGGGAGTCTCGTACTCCCAGCAGGGTCACCCAAGGCAGTAAGGTCAAAGGGAGACAAGGAATCATCCAAGACGTCCTCAATGGCAGAACAAGCAGAAGATAACAAGTGGTATGTTACAATGGCTGTGAAGGCGGATGAAGGCTGCAGCAGATAAGAACCTACTGGTCGTTGTGATACCCATGCCATTGGAATAAAGCCTTACTTTGAATACTGCAACATAAAACAAATTCACGCACAGGTGTCTTCCAAAAGCCCATCCTGGACCCAAAGAAGTCCCATGGCAATCGGCAAATGGTAACGGGGGCAGGACTGTGAAATCTGGAAGCCCCTCATCATGAACCGGCACATGGGCAATGAATACATATTCATTTGTTCTGACTCAAGGAATGAGGCAGTTGAGTAGCTCAGCAGCTGTATCCATGACTGAGCAGTCCTATTTAGGATCCACTCTGCTGGCTCCAAAAAGGGGGAGGGGCTAGAAAAGGTGCCCTAAACATAGTCTGCCACCATTTTTCTCTGGCTGGATTACTGTGCCCAGTGGGGTCACCATCCGGTGGTCGTAAAAGACAATTGAACTTTGGAACATGGATTATACAGACTTTGTTGGATAGCACAGATGAGTGTCCTGAACACAGGACTGCCATCATTGCAATAGATTTGTGATGTTTTAACTTCGATTTTGCAGTATAGTCTAGGTGATGTTTTAGAAATTTATTTAGAGACTACTCTCTCTTTCTCAATGACGGTAGAGTGCGACATGTCAAAATATCTACCCAGTTCTGGCCAGTTAGCTTTTGTGAAGAAGGTGTATATTCTGGAAGATGTATATTCAGAAACAAAACCTGTTCCAGAAGTCCATTACAAAACCAAAGCGTTCCAAAACCAAGGTGCGCTTTCCCATAGAAAGTAATGCAAAATGGATTAATCCATTCCAACTTTTAAAAACAGTCCCTAAAACAGCAATTTAACATGAATTTTACTATCCAAGGAGACCATTGATCCATAAAATGAAAGCAAGAAACAATGTACTGCAGTCACACAATCAATCAATCAGTAGCTGAACTGGGTTCCACACAGTCACAAAAACAAAACAAAAAGCCACAGAAACAAAAATGCAAAATAAATAGCAAAAGCTGACAGACCTCAGTGTAACACTCAAAATGGATGTGTGGCACTCAAAACGGAAGTGTGGCACTCAAATTGGAAGCGTAACACTCAAAATGGAGCAAGTTCAGCTTCTGAAATAAGTTTGCAAACCGGAACACTTCCAGGTTTGCAGTGTTTGAGTTCCAAGCTGTTTGAGTACCAAGGCGTTTGAGAACCAAGGTACCACTGTATTCTCAAAAGGATTGTGAAGCAGCAAATGAAAGGAGTCATATCTAACAATTACTCATTGAAGGTCTGTCTTGGAAGCGTATGGTCTTGCTGAAATGAAAAGTGATTGCAGAACATAATGATTTTTGTATTGTTGGGGAAAGACCTTGCTAATTTTGCATAACTCTATTGTTTTCAGTACAGTGGGCTGCTCCCAAGACAGAGCTGGGATATGTGGCACCCAACACTGGTGGCTGAGGCACTGTTTGCTATTGCAAACATCTTTAGTTCTCTGCGCCTGATCTCATTATTCACTGCAAATTCTCATCTGGGACCATTGCAGATCTCTCTTGGAAGAATGTTACTGGACATTTTAAAGTTTCTTTTCATCTACTGTCTTGTGCTGCTAGCTTTTGCAAATGGACTTAACCAGCTATATTTCTATTATGAAACAAATGATGCCAATCGCTGTAAAGGGATTCGGTGTGAAAATCAGAATAATGCATTTTCAACGTAAGTTAGCATTTCCTACTTAAATGATTCATAGTATTCTTTTCGTATTGCACAGTGCTCCATGTTGATTTGTTGCTAAAGAGTTGTCTAGGGCGGCAAACTGATTTCATTTTAAGGAAAGAATTTAAATTCACAACATACAAGGCAACAAACTGATACTTAAAGGTTTGGTCATAACATTGACCAAAACCTATTGTTTGACAACAACAATAATGTGAGCTAGACTACGTCAAAACTGTCTGGTGGCTAATTCTCTGCTAGAGAGACCAATATGATCAGTGGTCAGGGATGATGGGGGTTGTAGTTAGAAACACCTGGAGAGCACAGAGTTGGGGAAGGATGTTTTAAAATGTTATGATAGCTTGTACAGATGATGAATTAGGCTTCCTTTGGACACAATGAGGTTGCAGAGGAAACATAACACGTTTTCCGTTCCTATAATTGCTGCTGCTTAACCACTCTTCATTTCATTGGTGGAAAACAGAAGGGGCCATAAGTACACGTTCTAGAACCAAAAGGGACTTCTGCAAATTTCAGGGACTGGGATGACTTTATGACTGGAAGGGATGGAATTTACCTCTGGAAGCATTAATCAAAAATGATTACCTTTCATTTTGATTAATTACTGCCAATTCAGTGATCAGTAACTTGGGGGTAAGAGATATTCCTAAACAAAAGTTTCGGAATATGACAGTTTTGCTGCCAGGACACTGTTGAATGATGCTGCGTCACACTGTGGATGGGGGCTTCTGGAAGAAAAACAGTAGTTGCCCCAGAAAAGCAAAGTCTGCCCCATAAATTTCCTTGATGTGATACTAGCCAGTGTGGTGTAGTGGTTAAGAGCGGTAGTCTCGTAATCTGGGGAACCGGGTTCGCGTCTCCGTTCCTCCACATGCAGCTGCTGGGTGACCTTGGGCCAGTCACACTTCTTTGAAGTCTCTCAGCCCCACTCACCTCACAGAGTGTTTGTTGTGGGGGAGGAAGGGAAAGGAGAATGTTAGCCGCTTTGAGACTCCTTAAAGGGAGTGAAAGGTGGGATATCAAATCCAAACTCTTCTTCTTCTTCTTCTTCTTAGGTCATGACATAGTGTGCAGCAGATTTTCTTGGGATGGGTGGGAATGACAGCCACAGGAAGGGATATTGCTGCTGCTGCTGCCACACACACACACACAAAGATGAAGGCACCCACAAGCCTATCTGAGCCAAAAGAGTTCAAGTGAGAAATTCTAGCTCAGTCTTACATAGGAATAGGCATTGTTGGATTCTTGTGGGGAATATAGCACTATATTAAATGCTGTCTGGGAAAGCATCAGAAAAGGGTAACCAAAATGATCAAGAGTGATTCCCTATGAATAAATGTTACAGCATTTAGGACTTCTTAGTTTGGAAAAAAGAAGAGCAAGAGGTGACATGATAGAAATTTATGCAACTATGCATGGTATGGAGAAAGTGGCTAGAGGGGGGGGGGGAATCTCCCACTGTCATCTCACTAAAACCTATGGAAATCTCATGAAGCTGAATGCTGGAAAATTCAGGACAGATAAAATAAGGTACAGTGGTACTTCGATTTTTGAACGTAATCTGTTTTGGAAGACCTTTCGAGTTCTGAAACGTTCAAAAACTGAAAACTCAATAGCCAACAGCTAGGCCTCAGGATCTTGCACTCAGTGGAAGCCGTGTGACATGTTTGGCTTCCGAGGCATGTTCAAAAACCGAAATGTTCGTCAGCGGAGACATTTGAAAACCGAGGTACCACTGTACTTCTTCATACAACACATAGTTAAACTATGGAACTCCCTTCAATGGGAGGCAGTCATGGTCACTGATTTAGATGGCTTTAAACAAAGATTAGACAAATTCCTGGAGGAGAAGGCTATTGATGACTACTAGCCACGATGGTTTGTGCTGTCCTCCATGCTTCTGAATACCAGTTTCTGGATACCACATGAGGAGAGAGGGTTCTTTTCCTCAAATCCTTCTTGTGGGCTCCCCACAGGCATGTGGTTGACCACTGTGAGAGCAGGATTCTGTAGACCAGGGGTGTCCAACAGGTCAATCGCGATTTACTGGCCGATCGCGGAGTGTCCCTGGTTGATCCTGGGACCCCGATTGCCCCCCTAAAATAAAAAAAGCTCAACAACTTTGGCTCATTCTCCCCCCCAAAAAGCTGAACAACTTTGATGGGTAGATCACTGCCAGGTTTTTTTAAGTGGGAGTAGATCGCAGTCTCTTGGAAGTTTGGCCTGATCCAGCAGGCTTTGCTTATATTCTTATGACTCATACCTTTAATGCTGCTAAAAAAAACCCCCAGATGTGAAAGAATCAGTACCAAAAATTTGACTGAGGAAATGTAATAGGAGATCTAGACGTTATGATGGAATGGAGCTGCCACCCAAAGTGACAGCATTGTTTCAAGTTATTCCTCTCTGTAACATGCAGCAAAACTTACATCATGTACAGATGCATTCTCATCCTGTGCGTTTTCCTGCATGTAGGCAGCATAATTGGCCGCAGTAGCTGGGGAGATACAAAGCATGATGATGTCAGCACATATATAAGTACGGGGAGGGGGCAGACTTCAGTTGGGGGTGATGTTTTTCAGCGGCAGCTCAGTGTTTATTTGTAACATCTAGTTTCACCCTAATTGCAGTACTGAACTGCAAGCCCCAATTTGCATTTCAATACCTAATCTAGTGCCATGTAAAAGCCACTCAGTCCTATATAGCTGCACTGTTTCCACTGGTACCAACATGCCCTTAGGATGCTATGCCAGGGACGATAGATAGCCTGCCCCACCCTTCCTCTTCACTATTTCCCTGTTATCCAAAATCCCTTTATGATCCATTGAGGCTTTGCAAGAGGACCTGATTTCCCCATGTGCTAATCAATGCTCGAATCCCAGTGAGCACAGCCTAGAACTGGGCTATAACTTAATTGCATTTAAATGTCTCATTTGCTGTTTTAAGTTTAAAGGTTTTAATTAAAGTTTGGGGTGAGGATATAGTATTTAAAACAAATGAGGTGCTTCTGTTTTCTTTAAGACTTTTCCTTTTCTTTTTTTCTTTCTTTGCAGTTTGTTTGAAACTCTCCAGTCACTGTTTTGGTCCGTGTTTGGGCTCATCAACCTTTATGTGACCAATGTAGACGCACGACATGAATTCACCGAGTTTGTTGGGGCCACCATGTTTGGGACCTACAATGTCATCTCTCTGGTCGTCCTTCTCAACATGTTGATAGCTATGATGAACAATTCCTATCAGCTCATTGCTGTCAGTTCCTTGGTTTGATTCTTGTTCACTTTGAAAGCCGTATCTGTCAGTTGACCAAAATTCCAGCTGTTTGAGAACAATAAGCCCTGTGCTTATGTATGCTTGCAAAATTAGGTTCCCTAGAATGTGCTCTAGCCTCCAAAGAAGCAGAAATCAGCTACCTGAGCATTCCAGCAGGAATAATTTTTCAACAGGTGCAAAATTAAATAAGCCTGGCTTTGCATACCATTTGGTATTCAGCACCCAGCATCTCATAATTTAATCAGTATTCAACATTGGGGGACATATAAAGAACCTACTTTTCTAAGCAAGAAAGCTGAGATTTCTAGTTTTGCCAAATTATGCCAAAGTGTTACTGACTTTCTGTTCCTAGCCAGCCATCTTATCAGACCTATATTCTCTTATATACATTTGATTCTCTTCTAGATACTTCTCAGTTTCATCAACTTACATTCATACTTTAATTTTTCCTTGTACTGGGAAGACCAAATCTGTCTGGGTCTTTCTGTCTTCTTCCCATTATTCTCATTTCTGTTTTCCTTCATTTGTTTTTTCCTTTTCCCCTACATTCTTCCCCATACCATTCAGTTTGCTTTACATTGAACACACCTACTTTTGTCCTACTTCTTTCTTTACTTTTAACTGCTGTGTCCTTGTTTATTTATTATTTCCCATCCTCCTCTTCAGCAGAAAAGGCTCCTCAAATAGCTTTACAGATCAGGTTTTGAAAAAGATATTCTCTGCCTTCAAGATCTGTATCTATTTCCCCCTTTCCTAGTACCAAAGTAAAAGTTATGTGGAAAATCCATGATTTGATCTCCCCATGTAATTGTGCTTCCCCTAAAAAAGCTGCAGGGGATTCTAATTTGGTATAGAGTAACAACTTGAGGAGGTTCCTTTCCCATTGTAACACAGCCGTGATCCAAATTGGGTCCAGTTTCTAGAATAAAAATAACTCAAACTTTAGCTTTAAAAGCAAAGGAGGCAACATAAAAACCCTTATCTGTAACATACCTGATGGACTAAAAAGGTTTTCAGCACCTGTGTAAAAACAGATAGAGAGAATTCCAGATCTCTCCAATAAGAAATGAAAATATGTTTCCATATTTCCTGTATTCAGGATCATGCAGACATTGAATGGAAATTTGCTCGAACAAAACTTTGGATGAGTTACTTCGAAGAAGGAGGGACTCTGCCCACTCCGTTTAATGTCATACCAAGTCCCAAATCTCTCTGGTACCTGATCAGATGGCTGTGGAGACAAGTGTTCAGGAAAAAAATCAGAAAGAAACCTGAAAGTTTTGGAACAATTGGGGTAAGCAAAAATTGCCGTTTTCCTCACCACCTGCCTTTCTTTATCTTTAGGTGTTATCATAGATATTAGACACCAGCATGTTGGGCAAAAGCCAGCCTGGGCACTACTATTTTCCATCTATCTCATACCACTGTTGGGAGACAAGCACAAAATGAAAATATCCACCCCTTCCCTTTTCTGGTTAAGGGAAACCAGAACTGATAGGTGTTGCCTATCACCACCAAAATAATGAGTCAGGTGTTACATACCGTAACTTTGACATCTTAAAATAGCTTTCCCCGAAACAATCCCCAATGATGGTTTTCATTACCAAAAAGCTATGGATGAGAACTCCCGACTTACTATCATGTAAAAAGACTGCTGAATTAGTAATGTTTGTGCATGTGTATCATATTAATACACACATCAGGGAGTCAGGATTGCACATTCAATAGTCAGCCCGAGTTAATTGCCATATAAAGTGTGGAATTGCACACACACACACACACACACACACACACACACACGAACATGGCTGTAGTCATGCATCTCCCAAGTCACTATTTTGCCACTTTCTTTTCCTCATTACAAAGGATATTTTCCCTAAATGTATATGTTAGGTGTAATGTAAGATGAGCAGTTAACATGCATAAAAACTGGCCATTGTGCTCATTCACTAGACCTCCTGAAGAATCTGCCCATGAAGAGGGAATTGTGCACCTTTCCTGGTCAATAAATGCAAACCCCCCACCCCAACAGGCCTTTGGGAAAATTGACTAAATCTCTCCAACTGCATTTTTTGCACTCCCTGGCTATTCTGCACAATCACCAACAGAATAAATAAATAAATAAATAAATAAATAAATAAATAAATATTTATCTGTAGACCTACCCCCTCTTTCCAGTGCTTGGTTGGTCACAGGGAAGGCATGTTGTAAGCCATGTAAGATTAGGCAGTGGGCCAGAAGCAGAGGGCAGGAGGGCACAGATTTCACACTTCTGAACAAGAGATAGATTTAAAAAGGCAAGACCATGTTTCTTGGAGGCTGTGCATACTGACTGGAGAATGTACAAAATGCAGTTGATACATGCATATTCCCCAAGGCCTGTTGGTATATGTATATTGACCAGGAAATGAACACAATTCCTTCTTCATGGGCAGATTTTATGCACATTCTCCATCAGGTCTTATGTTGCCCATAGCGTGCACACACACACACATGTAACTTAAATTTTCCATGTAACTTAAATTTCCACACATGTAACTTAAAGTTCCATGTAACTTAAATTTTCAGTTGAAGTTTCTCTTTATTGACTGCCACATGTCTGCTCTGCCACATCAGCTCTGCTCTGCCTACACTGTCCAATTTCCGTGAGCCAGGGCTAGATCCAAGAAGTAGTCTAAAGGTGGTCTCTGTTTTCAAAATCCTAATGCCTTTCTTGGACACTGAAGTTGATCGATCCATATTCACTTCTACTCATCATTTTGCAGCTGTCTTAAGCAATCAGTCGTCTTCTTCTTCTTCTCCTCTTCTTCTTTGGCGATCACTCGTAGCCAAGTATTACTTTCCTTGAAGTAAAAGGTTTAATTTGGGAGCTCTTGTGAATGGGTCTTTCCTGTAAAATTGACATGGACTTCACATTAAGATGTAACACTATTCATATTCTTCCTTGGATATTATCTTTTTGACAAAAGATTTGCATCAAATTAAGCCCAATTTTGAGGCAGACCTTTTGTGGACGATTTTGGCCACGGTGGACATTTCTGCTATTCAGACATAATTGCTTTTCAAATATCATTCCAGCTAATTTATGTTCTTTATTTTCAGAGGCGTGCAGCTGATAATTTGAGAAGGCATAATCAGTATCAGGTAACCAATCTTGTCTTTTACTTTTTTTACTGGAAGGAATTGAGCATTTTCCTCAGGATGTCACTCAAGATAGGATACCGATTTAGTTTCCAACATAGATATTGCCGTTCCATTGTTGGATACAATTATTTGAGCTTATCTTCTGCCCAAAGCTGTCCAAGGATAAATGCTTCCAGTTGCAGGTGCAAAGGTTAGTGCCTGAGGAATTTGCAAATGAATATACAGTGGTACCTTGGTACACAAACGGCTTGGCTCCCGAATGCCGCAAACCCAGAAGTTAGTGTTCTGGTTTGTGAACATTTTTTAGACGCCAAATATCCGACTCAGCTTCCAATTGAGTGCAGGAAGCTCCTGCAGCCAATCGGAAACTGTACCTTGGTTTTCGAACCGTTTCAGGAATCGAACGGACTCCCAGAACGGATTACGTTTGAGAACCAAGGTACCACTGTATATGCAGGTGCACATCTCATTGAAAGCCAGGAAGGCATCCCCACTTGCTTGAATATCTGGTTGTACAGCCAGGTGATCATCTCATTAAAGGTAATGGACAACATCCACCTTTGGGCTAATTCAAGCTACTTTCAAATGTATTTACTTCAATTGCTTTCTCCCAACTGTTAACACAAGTAAAGTGTGAAGATCAACTGTGTCTATGTAACATTGCCTCCCTTATGCATCTCAATGACTGGCACTTGTCAGATCACAAGTAAATGGGAATGAGTAGTGCCATTCAATTTTTGCCGATGTCTCAACTTGTGCTAGAGCAAGTTAGGGGCCAAAGCTAAGGGCTGCTGTGGCCCTTCAGCTCAGTTCAAAACATGGCACCTGCACAAATTTAATTTTTGTATAAACAAGGGTCAAAATGAAGACAGGTTCCCCTGGATCCCTACAATTCCTGTGTGGCAGAATCTGTTTCCCAGAAAAGTGACCAGCTGGCAATTACTCTACATATAATGATTTTTTTAGTCCTTTTTTTGTAATGGCATAATTTAAAGCAAAAGGTGATGAAATTACTGATTCATTAAATGTCAAGCAGGACAGTTAGAAGTGCTCTCAAAATTGGACTGTTCTTATCTTTCAGGAGGTCATGAGAAATCTGGTTAAGAGATACGTGGCTGCAATGATAAGAGATGCTAAAACTGAAGAGGGGTTGACCGAAGAGAATTTTAAGGTGACTGCTCTTATGTTGGACACCTTAATAACAATGAAACAAAACATTAAAGAGCTTCATGTGGTGGTGGGGGGGAATAGTCTAAGATATTTGCCACTGAAAGTTGAGTGCATTTACACACAAAAACGTACGTGAAATACATTGTAATACAACAATCTTCACATACAGTGTCTAATATCAAATACGAAACATTAAAAATAGAAACACAGTCTGTAGGGTTTACTGGATGTAAACCCTAGACCTAGAAGCATAGCCAGCCCATGAAATCTGGATGCCTTGTGAGGAAAACATGACAGGAATCCACACACTGTCACTTAATGATCTCATCATTAAGGGAAGGGTTTGTGAAAAATCGTGAGAGCTAAACTTTATGACGTCTCTTGCGCCTTTCCATAGGCAGACTGTATTCATCTTGCGTGAAACAATTCACTAAGTGGGGGTGTGGAGAACTTGGAATACTATAAATGGCCTCAAGTGAACTTTTATTTATTTCCCCCTTCCCCCTCCAAAACCCACACTGCATCCCCAAACCCAAGTTTCAATTCTCTATTTTTTTAAACATAATTTTTATTAAATTTTCCCATATTTCATTTAATTCAACACACATATTCACAACTTATATTATTTGCTCAAAGTGTGCTTAGACTTCCTTCTATCTCTCTTTCTGACATCCCTATAGTCAATTCTCAACAGCTGAAAACATTTCTGCTACTCGTAAATAGCAAGATACTTATTAAAATAGCAATTTAATGATATTCTAGCATTTATCTTGTGAACTGCCCTAAGATCTTCGGATGAAGGGTGGCTATTTATTTCTTTACAATTCCTTTCACGTTAAGCATAGCATTTTTCTTCTAATGTTTTAGGAGTTAAAGCAAGACATTTCCAGTTTCCGCTTTGAAGTCCTGGGTTTGTTAAAAGGAAACAAGCTGTCTAATTTACAGTCCTCGAAGGTCAGCAGAGAAGAGTCCTCTTTGCCGGAATCTGATGAAGGAAATGAAAATGGAGGAGACGAGAAAATTAAGAAGAGGAACCTTAGCCTTTTTGACATCACTTCAATGATCCACCCCAAAGCAGTGGCAAGAGCCTCTGAAGCCCACAGCCACAGCAATGGGTCAGCCATGATGACAAGAGTTTCCTCCAAGGAAAAGCAGAGGAAAGTGAATTTTATGAGTGACGTGAAGAAGTTTGGGTTCTTTCACAGACAGTCCAAAAGTGCTGAGCAAAGGACGAGTATCTACTCGATTTCTGAAGAAGTTTCCCGCCAACAAACAGAAGAATGTGAGAAAACTCCTGAAATGGGAGTGAAAGCATTGGTTGTGAACTGTGAACTCAACGTTCGGGATCTCAGCGAAAGCTGTACCGTAGGCACTCATAATCAGGCCAGAAATGAGGCGCTGGACTCAAAGGTGGATGAGAAAGTTGCTGCTTCTGAAATGAAGAAAGCTAATTTGCCCACACCAAAGGATTCTCCGGACAAGGAGCAGGACTTCAGTAGTAGTGACTCTGTTGTGAAACAAGAAACAATTGTTCAGGACAATTACCTGACAACAAGGTTGTGATGAGCGGAGGCAGAAACCTGTAGAAACACACTTGGCGGTGGTGATGCTTAAATCAGAAGATAAAGAATCAAAGCATTCAGAGGCAACATAGCTGTAACATAGCTCAGTGAAGAAGAGGAAATGGAGGAGCCTTCTGTTTTTGTAGCCTGCTTTAGCTTTCACAGCTTCTTTTACATTTTTTATTAAATGGGAGCATCTTGTATTCTTGTACTGTTGCAATAACCCACAGATACTTTTTAGCTATCTTTTTCAATTTGAAATAAATGCCATTTCTCTCCTGTGATAGTTAATTGCCGATGGTAAATATTTTTCTATGCAAATAAATGTAGCTTAACAAAGGTGCGAGCCTTTATGAACCTTTTTTTAGGATTCCTAAAAATGGACGAGAGAGAATCGTCAGTGCTTTCTGTCAAAGGGTGATAGCCAATATTACTCTATGATTAATGTTGGATATCTACTCTGACCCATTGAAAGCAATGGACAACTTAAATAAATTGATTTTGGTGGGTCTGCTCTGAATATGATTTAGCTGGCTTTACCCAAAATTATTTAACTAGTTAGAAATCTTATTTATAAATAAAATTTTAAACAGTGAAATAATTTATTGAAATTGTTAGTGCCTATAATTTACTAGTAATCATTTTGCTATTTATGTAAAATAGCGTAAATTTGTTATTTATGTATACCCTATTAGCGACCACCATTTCCATGCCTAAAAAATGTTGCAACCAAATTTTTAAATTTGAAAACTTCAGATATAACCCTGCAGCAAAATAAAATACTAAGACTTCTTTAGTGGAAGATGCCCGTATCAAAGCAACTTTGCACATGCATTTTGATGGAAAATGGGTTAATCCATCCTTAGCCTCTCCAAGCCACACACATACCCCTCAATGCTCTGGGTTGGGGGTGGGGAGCATATTTTATAAAATGTCTCCGAATGATAACCTGGAAGCAGTTCTGACTCTCCACACACACTCAAGCTTGGATTAATCTGTGAGCCGTACTCTTTCGAGAAGTCTCTTTTCACTTCTGCATTCATAATCCCAGTGTATTTCACTACAACACAAGAGTGCTTCAGAATAATCTAATTGATGTGCTATCAAATTATGACAATCATTCAAAATCTTCTAAAGACAAATCTGAACAGAATCAGTCTCCTTTCCGAGATGTTGGTGGCCTCCTTTCTGACTCTTTGCACAATAAATACGATGGCTGGTATTCAACTAAGTTTTACTTAGAGTAGACATATTGGAATTAATGAACATGACTGTGTTAGCCCCATTAATTTCAGTAGGTATACTCTGACTAAAACGAAGTTGAATACCGCCCATCGGCTTTTAAATGTACAATATTATTAATCTGAGAGTATTTTCATAAACAAGTGTTTTACTGTCAGCCAAAATAATTTTTGAAATTAAACAGTCTGTTTCTTTCTCATCAACGACTGGTGTTTTATGTTATAAAAAGATAATATACACAATATTCATATCTGAACATCTGTTCTAGTAAATTGACCATTCCAGTTAGCATTTCATTGTTCACCATATTGCCTCGGTGAGGAGCACAGGCTGATACACCATGTTCTAAAGTGATAATCATGGTGTTACATAGCTTGGCTGCGGTAAGGCAGAGAGCATAGACAACTGAAAGCAAAAGTTCCCTTGCAGACTTGTAGAGTTTCCTTCCAACTATAAAATTCTACCATTCTATGAGTTTCTCATTGGTTAGACATTGCGGTTAACACTTAATGCATCATACTTAATGACATCATGAGAGCCCACCCTATGACATCACTGGGGGCCGTCTCCTGTGACATCACCAGGGGCTGCCCTTAGGATTCAGGTTTAGACTCCTGATCTGGCAACCCTTCCTGAAATCTGTTCATGTAGTTCTGGTCCCCACTACACCTGAGGCAGCACCTTCTATGCTGAATGTTATGATTAACCTGCTACCAGGCCCACACCACATGTAGCACGATGCTCTGTGCTATTGTTGCAGACTCCCTCTCTTAGAGGAAGGAAGGTCTTCCTCATTGGCAGCGTCGCAAATGACTGTGCTTTCTGTGCCTGGGATTGCCATAGCAACACACAATGATCTGATTTACTCGTGTTAGTGGCTGGTAACAGGGCATTAGGCCTCAGCTCAGAAATATTGAGGAAGCATTTCTCTTCCACCAGACATCCGAAATACAATCCCATATAATCTAAATTGTTTTTAGAATGGGAGCACTGAAGTTTATCTCTCCATAGTTCTGATCTCTCTTGAACAAGAAAAGATTCCCAATCTGTGTCACTTGCCAGCCTCTGATATGCCCAAATAGGATATTGTGTCTCTTCAGTGGTGGACATCCCAGGGTGGGGAGTGTGTGTGTGTGTGTGTGTGTGTGTGTGTGTGTGTGTGTTAGTGTTATATGGATAATTGTTCAGAACAAAACCTTTTCTTTCTTTCTTTCTTTCTTTCTTTCTTTCTTTCTTTCTTTCTTTCTTTCTTTCCCATGTGGCTGGGTTTCCCTAGCCACTCTGGGCTGCTCCCAACAGAATATTAAAAACACAATAAAAATCAAACATTAAAAACTTCCCTAAACAGGGCAGGTAGTTGTGGGAGGGCATTCCACTACTGAGAAGGCCCTCTGCCTGGTTCCCTGTAACCTCACCTCTCACAGTGAGGGACCGGTCAGAAGGCCCTCAGAGCTGGACCTGTGTCCAGGCTGAACGGGGGTAGAGACGCTCCCTCAGGTATACTGAGCCAAGGCTGTTTAGGGCTTTAGAGGTCAGCACGTGGGTGGCGCTATGGTCTAAACCACTGAGCCTAGGGCCGATCAGAAGGTTGGCGGTTCGAATCCCTGTGACGGGGTGAGCTCCCATTGCTCAGTCCCTGCTCCTGCCAACCTAGCAGTTCGAAAGCACTTCAAGTGCAAGTAGATAAATAGGTACCACTCCAGCGGGAAGGTAAATGGCGTTTCTGTGCGCTGCTCTGGTTCACCAGAAGCGGCTTAGTCATGCTGGCCACATGACCTGGAAGCTGTATGCCGGCTCCCTCGGCCAATAAAGCGAGATGAGCGCTGCAACCCCAGAGTCAACACTTTGAATTGTGCTCAGAAATGTACTGGGAGCCAATGTAGGTCTTTCAAGACCGGTGTTATATGGTCTCGCCGGGCGCTCCCAATCACCAGTCTAGCTGCCGCATTACTACACTCACAGAAATGCTACACTCAGCACACATTTAAAGTCAATGAGTGTGGTTTTGATGGGGAGCTCATTATGGGCATCATCTGAAGTCTAGTTTTCTTCCCCCAACACCTGTACCTGCCAAGCGCCCCGTTTTAAGTGGAACAACTCCATTTTGGGAGAAGGTGCCCTGGGCTCTGGCAGCAAGTGGGTGGGTGTCAGTGGGCAGGCGGCAGCAGCCTGGTGGGGTTTTGGGTAGAAAAAGTTGAAGTGGATGCAAGTCTAGTGCTCCCTCCTAAGATCATGTACTGTATCCTCAAAGGTTCCGTGTGAATCCACGCTAATGAAATATGTTTTTACAATGCGTTTCTAAAAGACTAATTTTACATTCCCATGGTAGTGATACAGTTTTTTTCATATCCGAAAACCACATGAAGTAACAATTACAGTTCCTGTAATGGAAAAAGTGCTTTTCAGCTGTATCAGTTGCGACTGTGCTTTGTATTGAAAGGGCATTGTAGTTGTTTTTTTCCTCTCTCTCTCTCTTAATATTTTTCACAGTGTGAACAAAAATGGAATAATATGCATGTAGCTCTAAGGCGGTGAATGAATGAAATGGGCCCATTTCACTGGAGGTGGAAGAGAAAGAGCCATGTTCTTTTGCATCCTCCCACTGCACTGACTCACCCGGTTACCTGTGGTGTTGCAAATCTTGACCAACACACCTTGCAATGTGGCCCAGCAGGCTTGTTCTTTCGGGAGCTTCCAGTGTACAGAATGGCTCATACTTGCAACAAAAAAACCAAATCATCAGCACCTATTATTTAAATCCAGAGCTCATTCCTGGTGGTGCTTCTTCTATATTTTGAAAAGACTACAGGTTAGGGGGTGTTACAGAAACACAGCACTGAACTGTACCAAGGGTTTCTCTCCTCCTTTTCCCCTGCTTTCCCCCCCCCCCCATTGCCCCCCCTTCAAGTGTCAGGCTTCGGGAAATTGGATCCCTCCCCCGGTGGCAGTAAATGAGCAGATCAAATGAAAGGAGCGTTCTTACCTGTTAGTTTCTTTAATAATCACAGCAAGAGACAAAGGAATGCATATCTTTCTAGAAATGGTGTTGCTCCCAGTTAAGGTTCACCCCCTCCATCCCCATTAATCTACATCACACCTATGTCCAGTAATCTGAGCTTGTTGCCATTGCACTCTCTGTTCTATCACTCTCAAAGCCCGTCTAGTCTTAAGAGAAGGGTTGGGGGTCAGGAATGCTGTCCAAGGACACTGAATCTGCCAGCTGTCTCCTGGTGTTTTCTAGCTGTTCCTCACCCAGTCTTTCCCAGCTTTTCCCCTCTGGGCTATGCGCTTCTGCAAATCAATACAGTGGTACCTTGGTTCTCAATCCATTCTGGAAGTCCATTCCAAAACCAAAGCGTTCCAAAACCAAGGTGCGCTTTCCCATAGAAAGTAATGCAAAACAGATTAATGTGTTCCAGACTTTTAAAAACAACCCCTAAAACAGCAATTCAACATGAATTTTATATTCAGCTGTTGTCCAGTCTAATGGCAGCCATCACTGAGCGGCCATTTTTTATGGCGACCGCCATTTTGAATTTCCCAGCATTCAAACGGGGCTTTGGGGGAGCAGGGGATAGCAGTCATTCTGATTCTATTCATTCTCAGAGGGATTTTGCCTCCAAAACAGCTGGTAACCAAGGGGTGAAATGTCTGAGAAATGGTCCTTGTCAGTTTGGTACAGCCGCATGTCATTCATCTTAAAACTTATAAGCAGGGTTGGGGGTTGGACTGACTCTAGGTGGCCAGAAGTGTGTTGAACCTAAATCTTTTTCTTGAATGAGGGCCTTATCACTTCACAGATTTCAGTATCACATTACAAGTTTTGTCTCACATTTCCAGTAACCTTTTTGCTCTATTTCTCAGAACAGTTTAGCACTGCATTCAAGGTGCACTGAAGTGTTCAGGCTTTGATGCAGAAACAGATGGAGCTTTCACAGTATCACAGCTCTGTGTGTTTCAATTTCCAGGAAGACCTTAATGTCTCATCATTAAGATAATCTCACCCGAACACCAGGAATCCTGCTTTTCAATGCAATATGCCCGATCCAGAAGACTCGACTATATATTGTTTTGTTTATAGCACATTGAAAAACCAACATCTACCCTTGACAGCTATGATAGCACGAAACTAAATCTGGCAACACCACATGTTTAGTAATGTGGTTAAAATGAAAACAATTTTTAACAGGCCTCCTTTATTATTAGGGGTCTGGAAAGCTTCACTCAAAAAGGATGATGCACCCAATCTTGCAAATCAGATCATTGTCAGAGGACTCTGTTCTTTATTTTAAGCTTTTAAGAGCCTATCCTGCTCTTAACAAGAGTTCTGCTGGAACCTGGGGAAGCAGCTCCAATTGATTTTCATAGGAATCACTCTCACCTTGCAGCATTCTTGCAGAGAACATGGCAAACTGATGCTGATTAAAAAGGGATAGAACAGGACCATAGTGATCTCCACATCAATAGAGCGTGTTCTATTTGAGTGCAACGATCGAAGCATATTGACTTGATGATCTTTGATCTGCCAGCTGTTGTTTGATTTTAGATATTTTCTTTTTCCTCTTGTAAGCTGTGGAATGAGTCGTCTTAAGGGCAACATTGTTGTTTAGTCGTTTAGTCGTGTCCGACTCTTCATGACCCCATGGACCAGAGCATGCCAGGCACCCCTGTCTTCCACTGCCTCCCGCAGTTTGGTCAGACTCATGCTGGTAGTTTCGAGAACACTATCCAACCATCTCATCCTCTGTCGTCCCCTTCTCCTTGTGCCCTCCATCTTTCCCAACATCAGGGTCTTTTCCAGGGAGTCTTCTCTTCTCATGAGGTGGCCAAAGTATTGAAGCCTCAGCTTCAGAATCTGTTTTTCCATTGAGCACTCAGGGCTGATTTCCTTAAGAATGGATAAGTTTGATCTTCTTGCAGTCCATGGGACTCTCAAGAGTCTCCTCCAGCACCATAAGGGCAACATTAAAATGTTTTAAATAAACAAATGGATGACATTTGTCACAGTACATGTCTGAACTCACATATGTGCCCAGACGTGTAGCCATGCATACACTATCAGGAGGTTGGGGATCTTTTGCTAGAGCTATAATTTGTGTCTGTTTATGAATATATGTTTGCTTCTATTCCTGCCTAAGTAAAACTCCTGATTTTTTTTTTGTCCTGGGTGGGTGATCCTAACACCCTGTTAACTATCAGCTAGGCAACCCAGTAGTGTTTAAAGGCAAATAAATAGTTTTACTATTAGATTCTTAAGAGACACGTGAACAAAGGAAGCTTGGTTTATTATACAAAATGAGCATGACAGAAGACATAAATGCTGTTTCAGACAGTGAAATTACAATTTAAGCAAGCAGCAAATTGATGTAAAGAGTGGAAGAATCCCTATCTAGTCTCAAAAGCCTACAGAAGCGAGTGTGGCAGTTTTGTCAGCAGGACTCACAATAATAGTAAGCTAAGAAATGGACGGCAAGGGAGGAAGAGTATAGCTATCCTTAAGCATGTGTGTGTTCATTCCTTGTGACTCTGAGCTGAATGAAGGTCCTTGTTGGAATTAAGAGAGCCACTGACTACCAATTTTAGGTAGGGGGCTTTGAGATGACCAGTTCCTATAGTTTCTGTTGTCTTCCCCCAGAGTTACTGCCTGTTCATCACCTTGCCTATCTTGCAAATTAAGCATTTGAAAGTCTAGCATTCTAGTGGGCTGTGACTGAACTGGTTACATTTTCTCTGCTCTCTGCCTTCAAATCATCTAACATTATCTTCTTGATGGTCTCCATTCAGGGAGTGAATAGACTTCACTTGGAAACTAAATTTGCATGTGCTGACTTCTATGCAAAATGTGAGGAACTCAGAATTTCCTGAATGCCTTTTAGGAGATGAGGCTGGGGTCTGGCTGGTACCAGTGCCACCAAAGTTCGGGATGGGGGGGATCTCTTGCGATATTAGGTTATGTTAGTTTTCTTCCCTATGTCATCATCTACAGTAAGAAAACACAGAAAAATTCAGATTGACACACACCTACTGCAACCTGATCAGTTCAAGTATGGGAGTGCATAATGCAGAAGACATGACCAAAAAAAAATGTGACCAGTCTCAGGAATGTTTCACAGCTGTGTTTTAGCTACTTTACAAAGATAATCTGGTTGTGATGTACGTCTTACACATACAGAGAATACAGTGGTACCTCAGGTTACATACGCTTCAGGTTACAGACTCCGCTAACCCAGAAATAGTGCTTCAGGTTAAGAATTTTGCTTCAGGATGAGAACAGAAATCGTGCTCCAGCGGCGCGGCAGCAGCAGGAGGCCCCATTAGCTAAAGTGGTGCTTCAGGTTAAGAACAGTTTCAGGCTAAGAACGGACCTCCGGCACAAATTAAGTACTTAACCCAAGGTACCACTGTAGTAACTTCTGAAGTTTGTCATGTTTGTTTTGCCTGCCAGGTGCTTAGCACACATGAACACACACTTCTAGACAGACAGGTGCATTCAGGTAATAATAATAATAATAATAATAATAATAATAATAATAATAATAATAATGCAGCTACATAAAAACATAGTAAAACATTAAACCTTAAAAAGCTTCCCTATACAGGGCTGCCTTTGGTATTATGGTCCAAATTTGTTCAGGGCTTTGTAAGGTAAAGGTAAAGGGACCCCTGACCATTAGGTCCAGTCTTGGCCAACTCTGGGGTTGTGGCGCTCATCTCGCTTTATTGGCCGAGGGAGCCGGCGTACAGCTTCCGGGTCATGTGGCCAGCAGGACTAAGCCGCTTTTGGAGAACCAGAGCAGTGCATGGAAATGCCGTTTACCTTCCCGGCGGAGTGGTAGCTTTTTATCTACTTGTACTTTGACGTGCTTTCGAACTGCTAGGTGGGCAGGAGCAGGGACCGAGCAACGGGAGCTCACCCCGTCGCAGGGATTCGAACCGCCAACCTTCTGATCGGCAAGTCCTAGGCTCTGTGGTTTAACCCACAGCGCCACCCGCTTCCCTTCAGGGCTTTGTAGGTCAATACAAAAACCTTAACCCTGTTTATTGGCAGCCCGTGCAATTTCTTTATGTATAGCAGCTGGATTATACACCGACTGCAGTTTCCAACCCAACTTTAAGGGCAGCCCCACACTGAGGAGATTTCAGCAGCCCAATTGTGAGGTTGCCAGTGCACAGGTCACAGTATCTCTGTCCAGGCAATGCACAATATATGAGGAGAAAGTAAATGTTCAGATTATTCTGCTTCATTTTTTTAAATATACTTTTGTGTGAGAGATTTCAGTCCTTCCTTACTGAAGAAACCCCCCCCCCCAGCAGCCCCTGTTGCAAAGTAATTGCAATGACACCTTCTTAATATTGACTTCTGAATAGTTGCGCTGCATGATTGCCATTTGTAATGCTAAAAAGAAAGTGGACTTATTTTAGTTGCCTTCTGCTGTTTTTAACATATCCAAATGAAATAGCCCAATTAACCCCGCAGGAGCTCGAACGCTGTATGATCCAGATTCTGAACATATCTAAGTGCAGAATACTTAACTTGTCAATAAAAGCGAGAATATTTTCCCATTTTCCTCTCCTCGCAGTTCCCTAAAAGCAGGTGCATTTTTTTCTAATGTTGAGGCATGCTGGGGAAAGCAACCTGGGGCTGGAGATCTCTCTGCTGAAAATGCCACTGTGTTGCACACAAATGGCAACGCTAATTACCTTGGACAGCAGGCTGCCACCAGTGGAGAAGGAACAGGACCATGTGTACTTCCATTCCTTGCTTGTAACGCACACATGCGGTAAGAACCAATTTCGAAGGAAAATGCTAAACCCTTTGCCCCAACCCCAGATATCAATTGCTCCTTTGATCTCATACATTCACCTCCAGAAGCACAAGATTCAGGCTGTGTGTTTTCATGAAGTTCTCTACAAATTATTGCCCCGATCCATCCCATATAAAGAAAATTCCCACTTGCAGCTGCATTCGGAGGGGCAAAATTCTATTAAAATGTTGCATTAATTAATCCTGTCACAAAGATAGATGCATGGTTGGAAGGTGCATGGATGTGGGGTGCAGAATATATTGGGATTTCAGCTCCGTTCATCCGAGCTGATAAGGCTCATCTTCCTCCGAGCCCTCCCAGCAGAGCATTAAAACAACAAAGTCCACGACGGAAGGATGAGATAGTATGGGCTACATTGCTATTAGTGATGTATGGAAGTGAGAGCTGGACCATAAAGAAGGCTGATCGCCGAAGAATTGATGCTTTTGAATTATGGTGCTGGAGAAGACTCTTGAGAGTCCCATGGACTGCAAGAAGATCAAACCTATCCATTATTAAGGAAATCAGCCCTGAGTGCTCACTGGAAGGACAGATCGTGAAGCTGAGGCTCCAGTACTTTGGCCACCTCATGAGAAGAAAAGTCTCCCTGGAGAAGACACTGATGCTGGGAAAGATGGAGGGCACAAGGAGAAGGGGGCGACAGAGGACGAGATGGTTGGATAGTGTTTTCGAGGTTACCAGCATGAGTTTGACCAAACTGCGGGAGGTAGTGGAGGACAGAGGTGCCTGGCGTGCTCTGGTCCATGGGGTCACGAAGAGTCGGACACGACTAAACGACTAAACAACAACAACATTGCTATACTTTATTACTAAGCTATACAGAGAGCAAAGAAAAATACATCTTCTCTCTATGAGAGCAGAGAGCAACTGAACAAAGGAAACAACAGAACAAAGGAAACAGGAAACCAGTAACGTCACATCCCGTCTCCCTTTCCCGTGAGACTCCAACAGTATCTGGACTATGGAATGTAAACACAGTCCTGTGACTGCAAGCAGCTGCAAAGTGAGGAAACAGAAACTAACAGAATACAGTCGTACCCTGGAAGTCAAACAGAATCCCTTCCAGTAGTCCGTTCAACTTCCAAAACATTTGGAAACCAAAGCACGGCTTCCGATTGGCTGCAGGAAGCTCCTGAAGCCAATCAGAAGCTGCGGAAGCCCTGTGGGACGTTTGGAGAAGGGGGAGGCTGTCTCCACCATTTGTCCTCCGATGGCCAGTCCCTGACAGGTAGTCACCACAGTTTTCTGTGGGAAAGAACCTCCATAGTTTGCACAAAGAAGCACTTTCTTTTATCTCTCCTGAATTGTTCAAGATTTTGCTTTGAATGGTGTCCCTGAATTCTAGTGTTATGAAAGAGGGAGAAACGCTTTCCTCTATCCACTTTCTGCCTGTCATCCATAACTGCAAACATTTCTATCATGTCGACTTGTCCTAACCTTTTCTCTAAACTAAAAAGTTCAAAATACTGCAACCTTTCCTCCACTCCATTCTCCTTCATCATTTAAAACCTTTTCTTTCTTTTTTTAAAAAATAAATTTTTATTGATTTTCCAACATAAATGAAAGACAATACACTACACAATACATAAACAAACAAACATATAAACACGTATAATTTCATAACCTCTTTTTCATTATCCCTGTTTCACCGACTTCCCCATGCCTCCCTTTTCTGCATCCCTATTTAATAATTTTCTTCAGCAACCCCTCACTTCTATTAACTTATAAACTCTTTTCCTTTCTTTCTTCTCTTACCCAATCATTTACAGCTGTAATCTTTTTTTTTTCATTACCCTTGACATTTTAGCATTCATTAATTTTATAGTATTTTTTAAGATAAACTTTAAATTTCTTCCAATCTTCTTCCACCGTCTCTTTTCCTTGGTCACGGATTCCATTTAAAACCTTTTCTGAACCATTTCCACCTCTACCAGATCCTTTCTGAGGTGAAGTGACCAGGACTGTACACAATATTCCAAATGCAGTCACACCACAGATTTATGTAACAGCATTATAATATCAGCAGTTTTATTTTCAATTCTTTCCTAATAACCCCTAGCATGGAACAGAGGTGCTGTCTTGCGCCCAAGATTGGGGAGGGGCGCATTGCACATGCACGACGTCGTGAGTGCGGTGCAACATGGTTTATAATGTTAAGGAAGGGTTAAGGAAGGGTTTTCATAGCGTGGATGGACACATTACGTTCTGCATTTAATGTTCATAATGTGTTATTTAAATGACACCATAGGGCACTGCAGAGCAATGTTGTAAACAAAAATTGCCCTTTTCCCTTATGGGGTATCCAAGAGCCCATATAGAGTCCTTACATAGGTTCCCTATTGGTAGGAGAGAATAACAGAGGCCAACCAGAGAATATTGAGAAGCAAAGCAGCTAGTAAGCTTGATCTTTATTGATCTGTTGCAACAGGGCGTTCCCCTCACCCGCAGGAGAGAGGAGGAACCCAGAAAAATGGCGCGCAAGGCCTTATAAAGACTTTTGAAATTCCCAACCTGTAGATCAAGACCACCCCCAGAAACATCATACATACATCACAGAACGGATGTAACCTAATACCACCCCTCAGATACATCATACCTACATCACAGAAAAGGTGGTCTTAAAACAGAAATTTGAATGTTGTTTTTCTCCTGTCATTGTTTATCTCCTGTCTGGCAGGTTACTTGATTGGATTTCCTGGGGAGCCTGGCTAGTCTTTTGTAATGATAAATACTTAGCTCCTGGGCATGTCACAGGCTCACACCCTATTCAAACACAGACATACCCTTAAGACAGGATTTGTGAAGGAAAAGACAATGGGGAGGCTTTTCCATTTTCCTTTGACCTTGCAGAGAAAACATTTGGTCAGTTTGGGACAGTTTGGGAATCAAAATGGTTCCATGTCGGTCTTCCTGTGCTGATCTATGTATGTGCTTGGTTGGTACACTTATGAACATTTAACATATATCTAAGACCTCAAAATTCCTATCACAGCAACCAGGAAGCCGCAGTAGCGGAACTGCCTTTTGCCTTTTTCAATTTACCAGTATGCAATGTTTTAGAACAATATATCTAATACCATTCTAATAATTTTACAAAGGTCAGTGTAGATCCAGCCAGAGTGTCTGTGAAGCAGACAACAAGGTAAGAATAATAAATCTACCGTATTTTTTGCTCTATAAGACTCACTTTTTCCCTCCTAAAAAGTAAGGGGAAATGTGTGTGCATCTTATGGAGCGAATAAATCTACGCGGCTATTCCAGAAGCCAGAACAGCAAGAGGAATCACTGCTTTCACTGCACAGCAATCCCTCTTGTTGTTCCGGCTTCTGAGATTCAGAATATTTTTTTTCTTGTTTTCCTCCTCCAAAAACTAGGTGCGTCTTATAGAGCGAAAAATACGGTATTTTGAAAGCACACTAGAAAGAGGCTATATATAACCCTTTCCATAGCAAATAAAAACAAGCAAGGAAATAAACAACAACAACCTCAGAGTATGTACACCTATCCATTTGTTCATGAGCGAAATGAGTAGGCAATGGGAAATCTCCCACAAATATACAGTCCATAACACATGGATAAACAAACACTAAGCAAAGCAATCAGGGAACCATCAGCTAGCCAAGCATAAAGAGAAAGGCTGGGCTGGTATTAACTCAGTCAAACTCCATATCACTCCTTAAAGCTGCATGAGTTGATAGAGGAGGCCATTCATGCTGTTTGACTGAAACATGAGTATTCTTGTCTGGAATCCAATGTTGTTCAGTTGTTTAGTCGTGTCTGACTCTTCATAACCCCATGGACCAGAGCACGCCAGGCACTCCTGTCTTCCACTGCCTCCCTCAGCTTGGTCAAACTCATGCTGGTAGCTTCAAGAATATTGTCCAACCATCTCGTCCTCTGTCGTCCCCTTCTCCTTGTGCCCTCCATCTTCCCCAACATCAGGGTCTTTTCCAGGGAGTCTTCTCTTCTCATGAGGCGGCCAAAGTATTTGAGCCTCAGCTTCATGATCTGTCCTTCCAGTGAGCACTCAGGGCTGAATTCCTTAAGAATGTAGAGGTTTGATCTTCTTGCAGTCCATGGGACTCGCAAGAGTCTCCTCCAGCACCAGAATTCAAAACTGGAATCCAATACTGTATGAGAATCCTTGCTGAAACGTTTGAGCATTTGCAAACATGCTGTATCACACTTTTCTTTTCTTTTTTTACTATATTGTATTTTTTTCTTGAAACTCAACTTAAAAAACCTCAAGCAAGCTGGCTTTGTATCGCAATAGATGCAAACCTTTTTAGAAAGGTGAACAAAAATGTTTACAAGATTTTCCCCACTAGAGGTCTCCAGAGAAATGCAAAAGAAGATGCAGTACTTTTTATCCAAAGGAGTGCTGATCTGATTTTTTCCCCTCAGATATGCTTTTAAAGGAGACTGGGGGCAGTGAAAAGGGGGCTTGAAAATTACTGGCCAATTGCGGGAGGAGGTTACAATTTTTTGAGAGAAGGTAGCAACTTTTCCTTAAAAAAAAAACACAAAAAACTTTTTAATAGGTTATAAAAACCTTGGTTTCTTAGCAGGCATTGCAAATAGCAGTGAAGACACTCCTATAGTCAAGTCAAGTCATTTTTGATCATTTATATTCAAAGGCCTTTACAATAGATGGCAGAAAATAAAAGGAAAAGTTCAAAACTCCTACAGTCACTTGTCCACTGTTGACTGATATTGATTTTCCTCACTGTTACAGTGCTTAGCAGAACAACTAGGGTCTTAAAAAAAATTATTATAAATTAAGATATAAAAAAAAGAAAAAGCCACTACCATTGTTCCTCATAAACCCCTTCCACAAAAACAGATGCCCAACCTCTTCTCTGAAGAAATCGCCAGAAATGGGTACCCATATTCACCACCTGAAAAATGGGGTAGTAAATTTGGAGTAGCCCATTGAGCCCAGCTCTAAGCTTGACATTTGTTGAAAGACAGATGGGAGGCAAAATCTAAATCAGGGGTAGGCAACCTAAGGCCCGGGGGCCGGATGTGGCCCAATCGCCTTCTCAATCCGGCCTGCGGATGGTCCGGGAATCAGTGTGTTTTTACATGAGTAGAATGTGTGCTTTTATTTAAAATACATCTCTGGGTGATTTGTGGGGCATAGGAATTCATTCTCTCTCCCCCCTTCAAAATATAGTCCGGCCCACCACATGGTCTGAGGGACGGTGGACTGGCCCCCTGCTGAAAAAGGTTGCTGACCCCTGGTCTAAATGGCAAGGAATGGATGAATGCAGTTGATTTCCCTTGGTTTCCCTCCTCTCATAGGATGAGAATTTGGAATCCCCAGCTAGGGATGTTAAGAAGGCAGAGATTTCCATTCTGACCTGTATTCATCACAATCAGTGCTTTTTCCATTTTGCTGCAGTTCAGTTTCTGCCAGATACTACATTATTCCTCTCATTGCCCACTATGTAACTATTTAGCTAACTTAAATCCATTCCAATGGTTGTAAAGCGAATGTCAAAACAATGTAAAAAACCCAAAAGAAAATTATGTATCATTTGCAGAGATGTGAACAACAACTATCAATCATATGGGCTTGACTGATTTCTGTTCCTCACCAGATGCAAACACAGGAACTGGAGCATTTCCCACTTTTTTCAAAATTCTCCAACGTTCTTCTCCCCAGCAATGCTCCAGATGGAAGTTGCTTTGAAAATTTTGAAAATAATATGAATGCATGATAGTTCTATTCCCACGTTAGGAAAACAACCTGCTTTAGAATTAGGTTTGCATTGTATTTAGAAAGGGCGCTGAAGTTTTCTAAGCAAGATCTTAAGTCTAGTTAAATTAAATTCATAAATGATTAGCTTCAAAATAGGACAGGTTTAAAAGTTAAAAATAAATAAGATTGCATTGTTACTGTTCCATGTATATGTGCGTATATCTGAAATTACCATTGCAAAATAGGTTAGCGGAGACTTAAAAATCAGCAGTTATGTGCTTGGTCCCACAATGAAGAGTTTGGATTTGATATCCTGTTTTATCACTACCCGAAGGAGTCTCAAAGCAGCTAACATTCTCCTTTCCCTTCCTCCCCCACAACAAACACTCTGTGAGGTGAGTGGGGCTGAGAGACTTCAGAGAAGTGTGACTAGCCCAAGGTCACCCTGCAGCTGTATGTGGAGGAGCGGAGACGCGAACCCGGTTCCCCAGATTACGAGACTACCGCTCTTAACCACTACACCACACTGGTGATGCTAAGGTTGATACATTCAGGGACATTTCTAGAGGAAACTCTCTTGTACTTTGAAAAGCATGTACAGCAGCTCATTGGATCCTGCGGGCTAGTCTCACCCCATCTGGCAATGTGCTCATCGGCTGCTCTCATGACCTACCATACGCTTGGCGGCTGTTGGGGCTACCTTCCAATCAATGGATGTGTGGTAGTTGTGTGAAGGACCCCTCCATACTTGTGCCAACTGCAGGGCTTAGCACATGTTTCATTGCACGGGAGGAGGGGAACCTACCAAATACAACCCCACAATTCCCTCACACCTTTGTGAAAAGTGTCATGGGCACCCCTCCGCTATGCCGAAGGACTGACAAAATTTTGCAGTGAAGGGCTTTGTGATCTTTAGCTTGGATAGGTCAGTTGGTTAATGACAAGGTTGCAAGTTCCATCTCCGTATGGGACAGCTGCATTTTGGCTTGGACTAGATGATAGTCCCTTACAACCCTACAATTATATGATTCGCAGATAATTCATTGAGCTCATCAATATTTGCATTTCATAGTAAGGTAAAGTGAGGCTGTTGAAATCATGCAGTAAGCCCATAAAGGCCCCAATCCAGGTAACGTTAGCTTGGACTAACACAGTTGGATTCTAGCACTGTGTACAAATACACTTATACTTTGGTTTTCGAACAGCTTAGTTCTCAAATGTTTTGGCTCCTGAACGCAGCAAACCTGGAAGTGATTGTTCTGGTTTGCGAACTATTTTTAGATGCCAAACGTCCAACAGGGCTTCCATGGCTTCTGATTCGTTGCAGGAGTTTCCTGCAGCCAATCAGAAGCCGTGCTTTGGTTTCCAAACATTTTGAAAATCGAACAGACTTCGGGAACTGATTCCAGTCGACTTCCAAGGTATGACTGTAGAGGCTCTTCAATAAACTCTATCTTTATTGCCTATTAATGACCTCTGGCCCACAGATAGCTGCATATCTTGACCAACTTGGCTTTTTAGGTTATGTGAATACCACTAAATATATATATATATACAGTGGTACCTCTGTTTACGAACTTAATTAATTCCGGAGGTCCATTCTTAAGCTGAAACTGTTCTTATCCTGAGGCACACTTTCGCTAAGGGCACCTCCCACTGCACGCATGCCTCCGGTTTCTGATAGCTGAGGCACCATCCTCTCCCCCCTCACCCAGAATTACAATGGAAGGTAAACCATTTGCTTACACCCAGATGTTACTCTTCCAAAAACGAAAGCATCAGCCACAAAACAAGTCTGGAGCAGGGGCTTATGAACAAAGGGGACAGGCAACATTTTCTGAGGGCAGATAGTTCTACTGTTTTAAAAAACGACTCAGTGATTCCAGATGTAGAAAATGAGGCAGAATCACATGCCCAGGGCAAAGGCTGCGTGGGAAGAAAGAAGGCCAGGACAGAGCTTCCTTCAGACATGTAACAGGTGCCATCCATTGTGGGCAAGCGCTGAAGCTTGCAGCATCTTGTAACTGATTTCTTTTGGCAGGTGTATTGTCATGTCCATCACACAAACTGAGAATTAGTGGTGTGGATCGATCAGTACGACTGCCGAAAGAATCACGAGAAGGCTTTATGGCGAAAGGAGAGCAACAGGCTGGGTTGGACGTGGTGAGGATTCATTTTTTATTTATCGTGCAGAAATTTATTGCCAAGGCTCTGCCAAGGCTTCGGGACAGCTATTCCTCCCCCGTTGCAGCAAGAGCAGAGTAAACAAGGCAGAGTCCGATTTAATGAGTTTTAGTCAATCCTAATAGCGAGAGACAAAAGAACGCAACAAGCCTTAACAATGGCGTTGCTCCAAACTGGGCTCCTCCTCCCTCTTTCCTAACAACAGCATCTCCCTTTACGGTGACTGTTGTTGTTTAGTCATTTAGTCGTGTCCGACTCTTTGTGACCCCATGGACCAGAGCATGCCAGGCCCTCCTGTCTTCCACTGCCTCCTGCATTTTGGTCAGACTCATGCTGGTAGCTTCGAGAACACTGTCCAACCATCTCGTCTTCTGTTGTCCCCTTCTCCTTGTGCCCTCCATCTTTCCCAACATCAGGGTCTTTTCCAGGGAGTCTTCTCTTCTCATGAGGTGGCCAAAGTACTGGAGTCTCAGCTTCAGGATGTGTCCTTCCAGTGAGCACTCGGGGCTGATTTCCTTAAGAATGGATAGCTTTGATCTTCTTGCAGTCCATGGGACTCTCAAGAGTCTCCTCCAGCACCATAATTCAAGAGCATCAATTCTTCGGCGACCAGCCTTCTTTATGGTCAAACGTCTCTGATTCCGTTGCTCCTGCACCCTTAATGAATGCCGCGTTCTGGGAGAAGGGGGGTCAGAAATACTCTCCAGTGACAGTGTGTCAGCTGGCTGACCTGTTGCAATTTCCCCCCTCCCTTCTTCTAAAACTTCCCAACTCTTTTGTTTGTCTGTCTCTGAGCTGTGACCTTCCTCAAACCCCTGCTGTAAATCTATGCTGCATTCCTCTTCTACCACAGCATCAGGAGAAGTGGTAGGTCATCTCCACCATTCCTCATCCGTCTTGCCCTCTTGAGTCCAATTCCTAACTTTTATATACCATAATGATTGAAGCCATTCACAATAACTGAGTCAGATTTATCTGTGGGTGCTACTGCCCTCACAGTGACAGATCCTGTGAAGTGTCTTCTGGTATTCAGAAGCTACATTCCTAATAGTGGTATCCTGCTGGTCTGAGGACATTCCCCAGATGAGAGGAACGAGCCACCTCTTTGAGCTCTGTGTCTTTGCAAGACTACATGCTTTTCATGGTATCAAACAAACCTGGGCTCCAGAATCTGCTTCCCTTCAAATAACTGTGTGGTGTAGTGGTTAAGAGCGGTAGACTCGTAATCTGGTGAACCGGGTTCACTTCCCCGCTCCTCCACATGCAGCTGCTGGGTGACCTTGGGCTAGTTACACTTCTCTGAAGTCTCTCAGCCCCACTCACCTCACAGAGTGTTTGTTGTGGGGGAGGAAGGGAAAGGAGAATGTTAGCCGCTTTGAGACTCTTTCGGATAGTGATAAAGCGGGATATCAAATCCAAACTCTTCTTCTTCTTCTCTTCTACTGCAGGCCAGATTTTCTTCAGCATCCTCATCCAAGTCCATCAAGTCCCTGCTGCCATTATTGATGCCATTGCTGTTCCAGATGGCACCAATGGCTCCCAGGCCTTAAAACTTGCAGGAGGCCATGGTTGTTGGAGGCATGGGGGGGGGGGACAGTGATCAAGTTCTTTCCTTCCCTTGTTGCTGGTGTACCCACTGAAATGCTTGGCAACAAATGAAACACAACACCCACTTTCCATGCGTATTTTGGCTTTTATCTGTGCATTAAACATTTTTCCTCAAGATAGAAATACTTTGAGGCACAAATAATTTTAGATAAGCCAAACCTTGTCACAGATCCAGACTGTTCAGGAACTTCTCAGGACAGTTTGTAAAGTGTGAAAGTACGAAAACAAAATGTGTGAATGTTAACCAGATTAAATATACCTCCAGTTTGCTGGAGAGAATTTGCGCTGTCTTGAAGATCAGGAAGGCTAACCACGTGCGAAAGAAAAATGCCCTCTAATAGTAGTCGCTTTGAATGCAATGGATGAGCGAGAGGCATAAGAAAATACTGCTGGATCACGCCAATGGCCTATCCAGTCCAGGATCCTGTTCTGACAGTGGCCAACCAGCGAGCAGGATCCAAGTTCACTCTCCTCCTCCTGTGGCTTCCAGCCACTGGCTTTCAGAAGCATTGCTGCCTCTGCCTATAGAGGCAGAACTTGCAGAGACATCACCTTGCCAACAAAGGTCCGTATAGTTAAAGCTATGGTTTTCCCAGTAGTGATGTATGAAAGTGAGAGCTGGACCATAAAGAAGGCTGATTGCTGAAGAATTAATGCTTTTGAATTATGGTGCTGGAGGAGACTCTTGAGAGTCCCGTGGACTGCAATAAGATCAAACCTATCCATTCTGAAGGAAATCAGCCCTGAGTGCTCACTGGAAGGACAGATCCTGAAGCTGAGGCTCCAATACTTTGGCCACCTCATGAGAAGAGAAGACTCCCTGGAAAAGACCCTGATGTTGGGAAAGATGGAGGGCACAAGGAGAAGGGGACCACAGAGGATGGAGATGATTGGACAGTGTTCTCCAAGCTCCTAACATGAGTTTGACTAAACTGGGGGGGCAGTGTAAGACAGGAGTGCCTGGCGTGCTCTGGTCCATGGGGTCACAAAGACAACTAAACGACTAAACAACAAGCCATTAACAACCTTATCCTCCAAGACTATAAACCAGGCATAGGCAAACTTGGCCCTCCAGATGTTTTGGGACTACAACTCCCATCATCCCTGACCACTGGTCCTGTTAGCTAGGGATGATGGGAGTTGTAGTCCCAAAACATCTGGAGGGACGAGTTTGCCTATGCCTGCTATAAGCCGTTTTTCAAAAAAATAGATTAAGTGAAATAAATCCAACAATTATTTTCCTGCTGAGAAGTAGCTAGCCCTGTTTATGTGCTCATTTGAAAGTGTGCAGCTTAAAGTGGTGAGAGGGGCATGCAAGCAAGCTATGCCCCTGTGTCCCTGCACATTCCAACTTCACTCCTGACCTTTGCTTGTTGAGCACAAATGGAAAAGGGGTCTCAGTTGCAGGGTGCGAAGACTGGAAGCGGAATTGGCATGTGTGGGGACATGAGGGGCATTGCTTGCCTGTTTACCCTACCTTACTTTATTATTATTATTTATTTCGTAACACATATATACAACAATAGGTCGTAGGAAACCTCACGCGGCTTACGAAGACAAGATAGTAAAATCAAGGGGGGAAATCGCAATCCTGCTTCAAAGCATATTAAAAGTTAAAATATGAAAATGGATTAAAATGACCTCAAATTGTAGTTTTATAAATTGTTTCATGTGTCAACACGAACAGAAGCTATTAATATTGCAGCTGTTGTATAAGGGATTGTTATTATGACCAGAATGTAACTGAAATCAAATAAGATTTTGGAACGCAGAAATAAAGAAAATCACCATACCATATATAAAATACGTATATAATTTGGTATTTGAACGATTGGTATTAGTAATTGTATTATAAATTGGTACTGTTATGATGAGGCTATTATTGGATCATAATTGAAAACAATTTTTTTTTTAATCACCTCAAATTTATAAGCATATGGGTAGGCTCGTGTAAACAAGACTGCTTTCAGCAGGCGCCGAAAAAATTACACGGAAGTGCCTGCCTGAACTCAATAGGCAGGGAGTTCCAAAGGGCCACACTAAATGATCAAGTCCTTACAAACGGTGGAATGTGGAACCTGTAGTTGTGCCAATTCCGCCAATTGAAATGGTCAAATGGGCATATGTGGGGTAAGACTATCTCATAGGCATGCTATACCAAATACCCAGGCATCCCTCCAGATGTTTTGGGACTACAACTCCCATCATCCCTGACCACTGGTCCTGTTAGCTAGGGATGATGGGAGTTGTAGTCCCAAAACATCTGGAGGGCCGAGTTTGGGGATGCCTGAAATATACGACACATTTCAACCCTACACATATTCGCTTTAACATACAAATAGCGCTACCAGCAATTGACATTGGCTAGTAGGCCCTCGGAAAGAGGCTGAAGGAAATGCTGCGGCCATTTCTCACCTGCCTTCAGATTTGTCTCATACGCAAAACGAAAGACATATCCGTGTGGCCTGGAAACCTCTACTCTCTGAGGAAGACCACAGAATATTCAAGTTCACACGACAGCTCTATGCACAGGTTACTCATAAGTAGGACATATTAATATACAGACCAGAGCAGGGTCATGCCTTTAGCCACCTGTCCTGTCCTGTCCTGTCTTTTTTGTTTTTTTAACAGCTGTGTGTTTAATGCAGTTGTATGGATAGGCAGGTCATTCCTATTTGTGCAAAGCTGCTACACTCGAGGACTGCATTAGTGTACAGTGTTACCTCTGGTTAAGAACTTAATTCGTTCCGGGGGTCCATTCTTAACCTGAAACTGTTCTTAACCTGAAGCACCACTTTAGCTAATGGGGCCTCCTGCTGCTGCCACGCTGCCGGAGCATGATTTCTGTTCTCATCCTGACGCAAAGTTCTTAACCCGAGGTACTATTTCTGAGTTAGTGGAGTCTGTAACCTGAAGCGTCTGTAACCTGAGGTACCACTGTATTGGCTTTCCTACACAGAAGACACTCTATTGACACCCAGTTGTAAACATGTCAGGGAGAAGGCTAGTTTGAATCATCTCTGTGCTGATTTCCCGTGAGCCGAAATATATGATCCCCTTCCTGCAGTCTGAAGTGTTACACACCCGGATAAACTGTATTGCATCTGTCGAGTGTTTAACGGCAATTTCCCTGAGGATGCAGATAGCACATTAGTTGGGAATAACAAAAACCGAGTCCTTACGAACCAGGGTAGTATGTCTGCCTTGCTGGGGGCAGAGATGGGGGCACAGTTCTTCTCATAAACAGCTGATAAGGGTGCGGACATTTTTCTGAAGGTACTGTCATGTATGTTCTAGTTCAGATTCCTGCATTGCAAGGGGTTGGACTAGATGACCCTCGGTGTCCCTTCCAGCTCTACAGTCCTATGACGCTATGATTCTATTTCTTCATATTGCGGGGGGAGGTCTGCAAAAACAATTGCGCTCATATGAAACAAGTCCAGAAGAAGAAGCTTGGGAAAAAACTTTCCCTGATATCAAGTTTTCAGAGTACAGACTATTTTTTGGTGTGTAGGTTACCTCATGTGGAATCCCTAAGCAGGGGGAGTTTTACCTTTTATCTGCTGTTGAGGAGAACTTAACCCAGGGCCTTTTTGAGCGAAGATCTGGGCTAACTTGACAAATTCCAATTAAATCCTAAGGGTGTTGTCATAAATAATAATCTTACATCTACAACACATGGATACTTTCATACAGTTTATCTGACTGCTTTAAATAGTCACCGAAGGGGGCTGGGGAACAAGTCTGTGATAAACTATGCATTATATACCTATATTCTTACAGTACAGGCTGCCAAGGGAAGGAGGGGAAGGACAAGGGCTGATATTGAGTGCCTTTTAGGTTCCACTTTCATACTGGGCTCGTCAGATGTCCCTGTTTCTTGGAGGGTGGTTCCAAGTCTCAGGTTGAGATATTTCCCCTCCCACTGTGCTTGTAGCACGTATATAAACGTTGAGCTCTCTGGAGCCTCTTGCCAGTTCTCTTCTCAGACTATTCAGGAGCAACAGAGAGACAAAAGGATGGAGCTCCTCTGGGTTGCCACAGCCACCGTTTGCTTTCTGTCTGTTTTCCATACGGCAGAATCTTCCACTGCTTATTATGACAAGATTTTAACCCACAGTCGGATCAGGGCACGTGATCAAGGGTAAGTCTGCATTTCGTCCTCCTAAAATTCATCACTGGGGTCGCAAAGTTATTGTGCAGCCAAAAGTGGAGGGGTCCAAAAAGGGGATAACATTTGGCGAAGTAATATTTGTAAGAAATATAAATATATATACACACACTGGAAGGTTGAAGGTTGCTAACTGAATAAATTAGCTAGCTGTTGAACAGAAAAAGAAATTATCAAGTTTATGTACAGTATAAAACATGTACATAAAACAGGACATTTCAGGAGGGTGAAACTGTGCCAGAGCTCAGTTTAGACATCTGTTTTCCAAGGGCTCAGCTCTGGAATAGATTATGTCTCTGCCCCCCAAGCAGATTCAGAGCACATTTCCCTAAGTAATCAAGAACCCACATTCATCAGGGATTGCAGAAAAAGACTGTCAGGTCAGAGGGCAGAAAAATGTGAGCCCTGGCACCTCTTTTTGAGACATGAAGAACTCCATTTCAGATTTACTCAACCTGTCACCCTTTTAGGTGTAGCCCAGACTAGATAACTGTTACCAATTAATTGCAATAGTGTGATATGGGAGGGTTTTGTTCCCCCCCCCCCAAACAAGCAGTTTCTTCATTCACCTTTAACCTCAGAATGTGATAAACATTATTGAATGTTTATGAGATATTCTGCCTAATTAAAATGGTATGTTAAAAGTTCATTATGGACAAACAGCAATTGCTTATATAGATGGAAATGTTAAGGATGGAAATGCTTGTAATACTTTAAAAAAATTAAATGAAACCTAATCTAAAAGAAAGCACTGCCGTTCCATAGTTAGCTTTCGCATGAACTTTGAAGGTGGAAGTTTCGCACAGCAGAATGCACAAGCAAACCCCATTGGAATGAATGGTGCCTGATCTTGCACAGCTATCCTTCATTTCACTAGAGCATCTGAAGACATTTTCTTTTTCAAATCAAAAGGATTCATTATTAATATTCAAAAGGGTGGGTTGTTTCACCCCCTTTTTCTCATTTGGTGAAGGGATTATTTACTTAGCTGCTCTTGTGCTATTCCAAACAGTGGCAACCAAAATAAACGATTGTACGATGGAAGATGAGAGTTTCCCTTGGGTCGGCAGAGGAAAAAAAATGTTTGTCTTACTCCATTATCGCCCCCTGCCCCACAACTGCAAATTAAGCTTTGCAGCTGTGCAGAAGATGACACCAAACAGGAGGGAAGTGTGATGAACTTGCCAGTGAAAGAGAACAACAGTTCTATCGAATTACCTTCCTCTCTCTGAAAAAATAAAAAAATCTCTTGGGAACTGATAAGATTTGGCTGTAAAAAAACAACAACAACATTAAATTTCCTGAATTGAAATTCAGAGGTGGCTGTTTGAAATATCATTTGGTGTATGGCACAGCATCTTCTAGATCACTGGTCTTCCAACTGGTGGGTTGGAATCTACTAGTGGCCTGATCCAAGGCACTACTGCCATGTTGAGAGATTCAGAAATGAGTCCCCAATTGCGTGTTTTGGTTAAAATTGGGTCCTCGGTCTGAGAAGTTGGGAGATACCTGGTCTAGATGCACCCTCACCATAAAATTCCTACTGTGTCTACTTGTGGATGGGAAATCCTATTGTCCATCTCTAGCCTTGGCCATTCAAGTGCAAAGGGGGGGGGAGGAATAGAAATGAAGAAGGGAAACCATTGGAAAGCAGGAAGAATTCCAAACAAGGTAGAGACTAAAATTTCTGCTCAGAGACAAGTGTAATGTGAACAAACTTGGCGGGGGGGGGGGGGGGAGAGAGACACCAAGCCAGTGCACATTCACAAGTGAAGCTGTCAAACGTGGTTTGATTCGAACTCTGAGTCTCCTGATCATTTTTCAGTATGAAATGTTGCAAGCCTTGTCTGTGCAAGTAAACTTTTACACACTTTGGGAGGGATTTATCAAAAGAGTCCCCTGAAATTGACTTGGGGGGGGCAGGTGGGAGAACCTCCAGAGAACAGCGTGCCGTGGAAATAGAGGAGAGATCGTTCCATCTGGCAAGCTGCAATGTTTGTGCTGGCCGGACATTCACCACAGCCCAGCGTTGAATTCCGCCCAATATTTCACTTGCATGAACTCTCATGAACTTTAATCAAGCTACCATATCGGAAAGAGACTCCAGCCAATTTTTGCTTTTTAAGATGAACGCATTAGGCGCCATTAGGACTTCTTCCCTGAGATAATTTCATTAAAGTTTTTTGTGTGTGTGACAAAACAAACAGATAAACAGGGAAAGGTACATCTGTTGTCTCCACTTTCAAATCACCGTCTTTTTCACTGTTCATTTACATATAGTGAAAGACAATTTTTGTCATGGACATCTTGCAGTTGGGGGGAAAGAGACAGGGGAGAAAGGCAGGAGAGAGATGGGGGTGTTGTCCATTCATTCTATTGCCTATTATTAGTGTACGGATTTGTGTCAGCATCATGTGGGTAGGTTCATTGTTTATGTATTTAATTATTTTGATTGATAATGTGAGAGATTAGTGTGTCCTAAGCTTGGCTGGTTGTGTTCAGTGTGGTTTGTTTGTTTGTTTGAATGTGGGGGGGGGGTTGGGGTTATTACGTTGCTGGGTCAGTTAGGTATTGATTTGTATGCTGTTGCGGGGAAATAGGTCATTGTCATGTTGTCCATGTGATAAAGGGAAACCATACTGCGGCGAAGGTAGGATTGCCCTATTTCCAACAGAAAAAATGAAGTTTTTGAGCTATTTTTAAGGGAAATCGCCAAAAACGACACTGTTGACATGGGTTGCCATATGTCCGGATTTCCCGAGACATTTCTAGCAATTTCTGTCCAGACATTGCTTTTGACTGCTGCATTCTGGATATGTCTGGGAAATGTATGGCAACCCTAGGTGAAGATGTTCCCCTTTGCTTGTCCCCATTTGAATTGGTTGGTCAACCTCTCTAGCAGTCACTTACTCGCAGCAACTAGAAATATTGTAAATAGACACTGGACGGATCTGTCTGAGGTGAACATAGACCACCAGTACCAAAATGTGTGGGGAACCATTAGGACGTCTTAACGTTTCCTTCTTTCTCTCTCCCAGCCCAAATGTCTGTGCTCTCCAACAAGTTGTGGGCACCAACAAGAAATACTTCAGCACGTGCAGGAATTGGTACCAGGGAGCCATCTGTGGCAAGAAAGCGTAAGTCCCGTGCCGTTCATGACTATTAAACCTGGGTGACCAAACCTGTGACATAAGCTTCTCAAGCAACGAGGACATGTGGCAACACCAGGAGCAGGAGCAAGAAACCATGTGCTCCTCGCTCTGGCCTAGAATCCAGACTCTGGTACCGTTCCCTGGCTCGGTAGGCTGGAGGAAAAATTATATGAAGGCAGGGAGGGTTCACGTATGCAATGCAGTGTGTGCTAGACTTAATAAAGCACAGAATTACTGAAGATAAGTACACAAATATATTTCGTTTGCCGTTTTTATAGAGGTCACAGAAGCAATCGCTGAATGGACCTCTTAATGATTATTCTAGCATATTTCTTGCTGCTATTTCATTAGCAATAGCATTAGCCCTTCAACCCAGGGGGAAAGACAGTGGAAGTGTGGCTATGATGCAATGGAGCACTGTCTGTACTTGAGGAAAGGCAACTAGTGATAGGTTTTTTATTTGGCTGCCAAATTTGTCGTGTGTGTGAGGGAGGGAAATATTGAACCAGAAAACCATAGGCATCTCTGTGATGTGAACTTTGAAGAGGTGACGCAAGGGGAAAGTGTGCAAGAGAGTCCCAAAGTGTGCGATCCAAACCCCTCTCCCGTACACAGGGTGGGGTTTGCAGTGAACACAATATCCCACTTTCTCTTCTCCAGGGCCTGCCTACTTGTATGGGAGAACAGGATGAGACTAGAAGGAATTCCTAGCTTGCTTAGTCAGGACCAAACAGGGTTAAGCTTTAAGCCCTCTCAAACGCCCTTCTTCTTTCGAAAGGAGGAGATTGATGAATGCCACTTGGCTTCAGAGCCTTTCCCATGTTCAAACAGGCTGAAATGTGTTTGGTTTAGGGCTCATGTTTGTGTGCTTACTAGGTGCCGCAAACTGAATCAAACAGAAAAGCATATTTTCCCTCCCCGCAAGGACGTTGGCAAAGACTGAGGTTCCATCTATCTCCTGGAACTCTTTCTTTCCCGTACTTCTCAGATATGTGAGGCTTCAGTTTTCTAGATGCACTGAACCATGAGGGAACATATGGCTTTGCATATTCAAAGGCAATAGCTGGCTAGACATGAATCCCTTGAGCTTCCCAGAGGAAGTGTGCTATGTGTTTAAAGGAACATGATAATCGAAAATACACTCATAGAACGTTTTAGTGGCAGCCATTACAGTTTGGCAAAATTTATGGCTCATCTGTATCAAATTTGTGTTAACCTAATTCTCTCCCACCCCACCCCCCCTATTTTACTGGATCTGTTGTAGAACACTGCAGGGGGTGAGGGGGTGGCTTACATTTCTGCCTCTCTCTTTTATTTTTTTATGAAAGGAAAATCAAAGCTGTAGGAGCTTGGCCACTCTCCTGTAGCTCCCAAGGCAAATTTTGTTAAGACATAGAATTGGAAAATGCATAACAATTGTCTCATCAATCATGAAAACTGCCATTTTATTCTATAAGTATTTGGTACATAAGGGACGGGGGTGGCGCTGTGGGTTAAACCACAGAGCCCAGGACTTGCTGATCAGAAGGTCGGTGGTTCGAATCCCCGCAACAGGGTGAGCTCCCGTTGCTCAGTTTCTGCTCCTGCCAACCTAGCAGTTCAAAAGCAAGTCAAAGTGCAAGTAGATAAATAGGTACCGCTCTGGTGGGAAGGTAAACGGTGTTTCCGTGTGCTGCTCTGGTTCGCCAGAAGCGGCTTTGTCATATGATCTGGAAGCTGTACGCCGGCTCCCTCGGCCAATAAAGCGAGACGAGCGCCGCAACCCCAGAGTTGGCCACGACTGGACCTAATGGTCAGGGGTCCCTTTACCTTGACCTATTTGGTACATAAGTTTAGTAAAGAAGCTTAAAATGCCTTCCTGTTGCATCCATGAGCCCTTTGAAAAGACCTAGAGCCCAAAGTGGCCTGTCTTATTAGGTGAAATAGATACCTGCATTTTGCTTCTGCTGTGGCTACGGCGCTGCCAAGTTGACCAGGCTCAACATACCTGGTCCAAAAGGGCCTTTGCAATGTGTTCTGAAGTGCCCTGTCAGCCTAGGAATTGGTATCCTTGGCCAACTTGTTCTTTTCCTGTATTGTGCAACTGACAGCTGTTTCCAGGGATTGTTTCAGTTGTGTATTTCCCTCTTTGAGTGCAAAGTCACCCAAGAGAGGTTAAGCTAAGGCTGGGCCACCAATAGTAGTTTTACTGTGTCTCCTAATAAGTGATAAACTAGTATTTCATGCTTAATCAAATATATGTAGCCTATTGCACAGACTTATCTTCATACAGAAAAGGTACAACTGTAGCCTGAACATTTTCCTCGTGAAGTTGTTGAATACAGCCATTGCAACCAGAATTGCCTTAACCCTATAACCCCACCTTTTCCTCTTGACAAGGACTCAAGGCGGTTAACAAATAAAAAAAGAACACTTTAAAACATAGGGAGGGGATCATAAAAAAGTAAATTTAATATAATTAAAACTACTATGCAGATTATTACAGTAAAAATTACAATAAAAACAGCATGGCACTAGCCCTTTCATTAAGGGAAGTTTAGGGATTCAGCAACAAAAACGCCAGGTCAAATCTCCAGGGATTCTTTTGTATTGTGTATTTTATTTCATTGCATATTTTTTAAAAATATTTTTTATAAGGAACTTTGTGTCTTTTCTGGTAAAAAGTAGAAATCATAATGATGAAGCCAGTTTAACAAGTCAACAGCGGGGGAAATAAAATGTTGATATATTGATATATTGTGTTGATATATTGTAGAACTGTCTTGTATGAATGCTGCCCTGGTTATATGAAGATGGAAGGTGAACGAGGATGCCCTGCAGGTAATGTTGGAGAACATAAGAAGCTTATATTTTGCTTACTTTTTCTCCCCAAAGAAGGGGGCAGGTGGGGATACGAGGTAGCTTGTGAGAGATCATCGTTATGTTACGAAGCATTGCTTTAAGGAAGAGCCACACTAGGCCTTGTTTTTTAAGGACACGAGACGGATCTGTTTGTGCATAATACGTAAATGAGGAACTGAAGGAATATTGTGCAAAATGATCACTCACCTGCTCCCAGAGTGGCCGGCAGTTGCGACCTGTTGCCATCACCCCCCAGCTCCTTGGGACAAAACACTCTCTCACGGCATGATTTACGACTTAACCAGCAATTAAAGTTCACTTGGGACAATCTGTCAGGATGCTTTCAGCAGCTCCCGGCTGGTTGCCCAGAAAAGTACAAAGACAAGGAAAAGTTTCTTACTGTCCTTTTTTATTTCAATCTTTACAGAGAGAGGCTATAGAACCCAGCCTCTCGCATAATGGCGTTGTCCCAAGTGAATCTCCACCCCTCGTCTCTCCCACTTCCTCATTCATCACTTCTATGGGTGCTGCTACATGCCTTCTGTCTTTGAGCTCTTTGCTCTCCTACTTTTAAGGCTTGCCGGGTTCTGGGAGATGGAGGGTCTGGAATTTCTAATGACAATGTTTCAGCCGGGTGTTTCTCTGGCCAGGGCGGAGGAAGGAGGGTGGTGGGGACGGGTTGCCCTGGGTGTCACCACCCGGACAGGACTCTCCTGGGAGAGACGCGGTGGCTTGGGCGCGCACAGGCTCCGTGCTGCCCAAATGGTCTGCCTGCTGCCTCCCCCCTCCTGTAGGGTGGCTCAGTGGAAGGAGGCAGGCAGACTCCGAAGGCCACCCCAGGCAGCCGAGCGGCTTCCTCTGCCGCTGCCTCTGGTTTTCCCATGATTTCCTAGCTTTCCCCCTCATCGGCTTCTGAGCTGCAACCTCCCTCAAACCCCTGTTGTAAATCTATACTGTCTTCCTCTTCCTCCTCCCTGGAAGGATCAGGATGGGGAGGCGGTCTCCACCATTCCTCCTCTGCCCAGTCCTTGACATAAGCAAAACAACAACAACAAACCTATGGTTACATGAAACATACTCAATAAACACACAAGACGTAACCGGCTGTACTTTTGAATCAATAAGGGATAATATTCATTATGTCAAATTGTAGATTTCAACTGAAGTCTCATAAAGTTCAATGAAAAAAGCAGAAGACCCAGTGGATCAGTTCGTTCTCTAGTCAGTTCATGCATAAAGTCCATACATGTATAAGTGGATTATTGGACTCTATGAAAAGACAGGTGGAGTAGATACTTATACATGTATGGACCTTATGCATGAACTGACTAGAGAATGAACTGATCCACTGGGTCTTCTGCTTTTTTCGTTGAACTTTATGAGACTTCTGTTGAAATCTACAATTTGACACAATGAATATTATACCTTATTGATTCAAAAGTACAGCCGGTTACATCTTGTGTGTTTATACAGTCCCTGACATAAGCTGGCTGCTCCCCAAGTATGGTAACTACATTTTTCATACCCTTGAGTGCAGTGGCGTAGCGTGGGGGGTGCAGGGGGGGCCGGCCGTACCGGGCGCAACATCTGGGGTTAGGGCAAATCCACAGGTTAGAGGGCGCAAATCCATGGGTTAGGGGGCGCAAATTACTTGCCTTGCCCCGGGTGCTGACAACCCACGCTACGCCACTGCTTGAGTGGACCATTTGTGTGTGGACCACCTAACTATGCAATTTCCAGTAGTGTCCTTGGAGAAAGTGCTCAAGTTCCTAAGCAACCTGAAATGGTGGGTTGCCTTCCTTTGAACATCTGCTTTGTTGTGTGGTTTGTGTACTGCTGCATCCTAAGTCAAATCATGAGCTAAATTGGGGGTCCTGCAGCAAGCAGTATTTAATTCAGCAAATCCCATGAATGATTTCTGACAGATGAAGTGGCACTAACTGAGGGGAGGGGAGGAGGGCAAACCCATTGTAAACAGAATGTACAGTGTGCTTGTTTCTTGTCTTTTTCAGTTGCCCCCATCGATCATGTCTATGGTACTTTGGGCATTGTGGGAGCGACCTCCACTCAACGCTACTCTGACATGTCAAAACTGAGAGAAGAGATTGAAGGACCTGGCTCGTATACAATGTTTGCACCAAGCAATGAAGCCTGGGATGCTTTGGATCGTGTACGTATTTCAGATTGGATTTTTAAAAAATGCTTCAAGTGATTTTGAATTTATGGATATATAAATCCAAGTTATGCAAGGGACGCAGGTGGCGCTGTGGTCTAAACCACTGAGCCTAGGGCTTGCCGATCAGAAGGTTCGTGGTTCGAATCCCTGCAATGGGGTGAGCTCCCATTGCTCGGTCCCAGCTCCTGTCAACCTAGCAGTTCGAAAGCACGTCAAAGTGCAAGTAGATAAATAGGTACTGCTCCGGCGGGAAGGTAAATGGTATTTCCGTGTGCTGCTCTGGTTCGCCAGAAGCGGCTTAGTCATGCTGGCCACATGACCCAGAAAAACTGTCTGTGGACAAACGTTGGCTCCCTCAGCCAGTAAAGCGAGATGAGTGCCGCAACCCCAGAGTTGTTTGCGACTGGACTTAACTGTCAGGGGTCCTTTACCTTTACCTTTTAAATCAAAGTTATGCAAATTAATTATTGGTGGGGGAAATAGTAACACTCAGCTGCTGAACATAAATTTAAGAAAAACTACCCAATTTAAATGTACCAGAGTTTAGTGTTGCAGGTGTGTGGGGCAGAATGTTGGGTTTTTATAGTATCCTCCATCCAGGAGATACTACCTGTGCTGAAAACTTGGATCATGGATGCTCATATAACCCGTCACATCTCCAACTCAATATGTTCAGAGAAATCAATATGTATGATTTCTGTAATCCTTGCTACAAGGAAAAACCAGGGAGGATTTCTGTAATATTTCAGGCATATGACTGTGGTGGGGCCCTGTATGCATTTATTTCCCCCTGCCAATGCATACAGAAGGCCCATTTTGAGTTCAGAATGAAGGGCATATCAGACAAGCCTGAAAGAACTGAATGCCTTTAGCCTAAAGGAGGGGCCACATCAACCTACAGCATGATCAACCCTCAGGGGACTATGTGTGAATGTGGGCATGGCCAATTTTTTTAAAAAAATCAAAGGACATATTTGTGTGGGTCTTGCAAGGCTGTGGGTCAAAACACCTTTCGGTATTACCAAATCACAGGAGGGGACTTATAGGTGGGAGTGGTCAGTAAAGAAACATTTCTTACTATGTGTGTGTGTGTGTGTGACAAATCTGGGGGTCACAAGAAAACATTTTGGCATTGCTCAGGAGTCCCATAGAAGCAATCAAAACATTTATTTTAAAAAATCTATTTTTATAAAATGACAAATTTGGTTGGAGGGCCTCTTAAAACATATTGGGGAATTTCGCAGCCTGCAGGTTTTCTAGCCCTGATTTAAAGAGTAGAAGATATTGCCAGGTTTACAAATGTATAGGGAGAACCTAGGGGGAAATCCGGCAAATCCTCAGAGGCAGTTTATTTTAATATAGTAATTAAAAACGTACAGACGTTTTCTCAACAAACAACCCTTTTATATGGGCCACACAACAATTGGTGTTAGAAAGCTCTAGGTCACCTCCCACTACTGCTCTGGGTGCTGCTGGGCAATGAGAAAAGGAAACACTGAAAGGTGCTGCCCCTTGACATTATTAAGCCTAAGTCCTGTGCAAGGACTTCTGCTTATGCAACAGGGACTTCCACTCCCCCCATCTCCTCAGATTGGCTCACGGGGGGCAGGTGTTAGGAACAGAGTGTGCAGGGAGGAAATGGGGAGTTGTTCTGTCTGGAAGCCAAACTGCTTGCTCTGATAGACCAGGTGCCTTAGCACGATGTTGCATACCTCCCATGTGGTCTTGGGCATCTCGATAATCTTTATTGTCATTGTCCCATACAACAACGAAATTGAAAAAATCTACATCAGACATTCAAAAACCAACACGCCTGCTATCCCAGCTATCCCAGCCTGGTTAACCCCCTAAAAACCTCTGATACTCCATAATTAAATACAATATACTCCCACAGAGACTACCTTACATTGTGTTTAAAACAAAAATTGCATTAGGATAAAAACTGTTTCTCAGGTGGATAGTCCTAGTTTTTATAACCTTGTACCTTTTTCCAGAAGGCAGAAGCAGAAAGAGATCATTTCCAGGGTGCGCACTATCCTGCACTATCTCTGCAGCTTTCTTATGACACATGGAAGCATAGATTTGATCCAAGGTGGGAAGAGTGCCCCCAATTATTCTCTCCACAGTCTTTACAACCTGGACAGCATTGTTTTTTCCCTGACCATGCAGCTCCACACACCACACACAGAGACCATAAGTTAATACACTCTCACATTGCCCAGTGGCAGAGGAAGCAGCAACAACACCACTTTGGCTCCGAGGCCACCAAAGTAATACAGTCGTACATTGGAAGTCAAACGGAATCCGTTCCGGAAGTCTGTTTGACTTCCAAAATGTTAAAGAACCAAGGCATGGCTTCCAACTGGATGCAGGAAGCTCCTGCAGCCAATCAGAAGCCGTGGAAGCTGCGACTGACGTTCGGGTTCCAAAGTATGTTCACAAACCAGAATACTCACTTCCAGGTTTGTGGCATTCGGGAGCCAAAACATTCAACTCACAAGGTGTTTGACTTCTGAGGTATGAATGTAAACGTAAGAACCTGACCACAGGTTAAGATCAGGAGGTCAAAGATGAAGGCCCAGGATAGGGCTTGATAGAACGTAAGAACGTTGGCTGGGTTGACAAATGGCAAGGAGTGCTGAAAATGGCCTTTTGATCCCAGAAAGGCTCTGCAAATTTAGTTGGGTTTGAGGAGCAGAATATGCTGGCTACACAAATAATGTGGAAAAATGTTTGTGGAATAGTGGGTAACATATAAGGAAAAGCAAAGGGGGATGTGAAAGACAAGATGTCCAAGACTGCACAAATAAATGAAAGTTGTAATTCATGGAGCCATGGTACTTTCAAATGAAAGAAACTTAGAAGCTTAGCAGCTGGATGCTAAATGAAGTACTATAGCTTGCCAAAGGGAATATTAGCATGAAAAAAAAACATTAGCATGGATTATTTCACTTGTAGCAGAGTAATCTGGTGTATATCAGGCTGACTGGGATGATGGCCATGGAAAGTCTAACTGAATCTCTTCCCCTAGGAAATCCACGAAGGCCTGATTGAAAATGTAAACATCGAACTGTACAATGCCCTCCATAACCACATGGTGAACAAGCGCATGTTGACAAAGGACCTCAGGAATGGCATGGATCTGGTGTCTATGTACGACAACCAAAAACTGCATATAAATCACTACCCCAATGGTGTAAGTCTGTTTAGTTATTCTTTTTCTTATATAGTACCATGAACTTTAGCCCCTGGACTAGAGGACATTGTAATGTTGCATGTGATATTTATGTTATAAATGTGGTTGTTTAGTCGTGTCCGACTCTTTGTGACCCCATGGACCAGAGCACGCCAGGCACTCCTGTCTTCCACTGCCTCCCGCACTTTGGTCAAAGTTGCCTTTGTCCATGGAGTTTCGTTGGCAGGGATACTGGAGTGGCTTGCCGGTTCCTGCTCCAGGTGGATCACGTTTGGTCAAAACTCTCCACTATGACCTGTCCATCTTGGGTGGCCCTGCACGGCATAGCTCATAGCTTCTCTGAGTTATTCAAGCCCCTTCGCCATGGCAAGGCAGTGATCAGTGAAGGCAGTGATCCATGCATGTTTACTCAGAAGTAAGTCCCAGTGGGATATACTCCCGGGGAAGTGGTAAAGGATTGCAGCTTCAGTTAGTTGACCTAAGGTCCTGCTGCAATCAAGTCAGACATGGCTATTTATTTATTCTTATTAGTCATATGTCATTTTTTAATCAATGATTTCAAGGCACTTTACAAAATCCAAAGATGTACCAAACTATCAGCAGGTTAAAAACAATGTCTAAGTTTAACACTAACACAGTGTTAAATTTAGCTCTGTATGTTCACCTTAAAGAATTTAAAAACATTATTGCTACCAAATATAGGACATGAAATGTATCTGGTACAAGTTTCATTGAAATGTGTGTTCTAGCTAGATTCTTTCCAGATTGTTTTATAGGAGACATCTCATCACACATCCCATAAAGGCGCTAGAAGAATAAAGAAATGTGTAACGCTTTCTCGATAATCTTCTGGTTGCCAGCGAGTTCTGTGCTTAATTTTCTCTGGCATCATTCTTCAAATGCAGGTTGTTACGGTTAACTGTGCTAGAATCATCCATGGTAACCAAATTGCTACAAATGGCGTTGTGCATGTCATCGACCGTGTGCTGACCCCTGTTGGAAATACCATTCAAGACTACCTTGACGTGGAAGATGATCTTTCATCTCTCAGAGTAAGCTTCCCTTCGTAATTATGAACGTCCTTTAGCCTTTAGCCTTGATAGTTGCTGCATCCTGATTTAAGCACACATCTAACACAGTTAGCTTTTTGGTGTTAGCTTTTGTGTTGGACACCTGCCTGCTATTTTTCCATGTTAAAAACTTCTTTATAAAGAAACCCTCCCCAGTCTCTTCCGGCTTCTCCCACTATTTTCTGCTCTCCGTGTTCTGCCCTCCCAGCTCCCATTCCATGGCCACTGCTGTTGTGCAAATCCTGGATTGGCATGAGCCACTACAAATACTCCAATGGGAGCTGTGCTACGGCAGCCTTAATTTTATTTATATACACACACACACTGGGACGCGAGTGGTGCTGTGGGTTAAACCACAGAGCCTAGGACTTGCCGATCAGAAGGTCGGCGGTTCGAATCCCCGCAACGGGGTGAGCTCCCGTTGCTCGGCCCCTGCTCCTGCCAACCTAGCAGTTCAAAAGCACATCAAAGTGCAAGTAGATAAATAGGTACCACTCCGGCAGGAAGGTAAACAGCGTTTCCATGTGCTGCTCTAGTTTGCCAGAAGCGGCTTAGTCATGCTGGCCACATGACCCGGAAGCTGTACTCCGGCTCCCTCGGCCAATAAAGCGAGATGAGCGCCGCAACCCCAGAGTCGGCCACAACTGGACCTAATGGTCAGGGGTCCCTTTACCTTTTATACACACAACACACCAAAAAAATACATGTAAATATAATATATGCATTTGGCTTTCTAGCTAATTGTTGAGTAGCCAAATGAGCACATGGGGTAGGGGGAGTTTTCTTGCAATGCAGGCATTTAAATGTTCCTACTTTTGTGAGTATACATCTAGGAAAACAACTCTATAATGCTTACATATTATATTATGAGTTGCCCAATCTGCTGACTATGAAAAAATACTGGTCTTAAGTGGCCATGGGAAGAGTATTACTGTCCTCGGCTCATTTAAAATATTCTTTTCTGTGCCTAAAATATCAAGGTGCTTAATAACGGCATCTCTTTCTTTCCAAGACGGCTGCCATGGCATCAGATGTGATGGAAACTCTTGGGAAGCCTGGGCAATACACGCTCTTTGCTCCTACCAACGAAGCTTTTGAGAAACTTCCACGTGGAGTCTTAAACAGGATTATGAACGACAAGGTGGCAGCTAAAGGTATTTCTGTAAAGTTGATATTGTGGGAAAAGAAAAAGAGACGATCCATTTCACAGCTTTGGAAAGCAATCGTTAAGAACATGATATGTCTCCCACCATGTTAGACCATTTGCTGTAAATAAGTATGAAAAAATTGTCCACGTGCAATTATTACACATGTTCCAGGAGGCATGACAACTGCCTCTAATAAGTGAGATAAGTTAGGGTTGTCATATGTTGCGATTTTGCCCAAAAAGCTCAACAACGTTTCTGTCTGAATTTTCACTGTTTGAAATATGGCAACCCTAGAGAAGTAATAAATAGCTGTTGAGTCCGCCATGTTTGTAGGCGAGCCTGGAGTATTGCCTTCCCATTTGCAGCAGCACAGCCCAACACATTCTTCGGATTGTTCCTCTTCAAAACTCGGGGCTCATTCCCGCTTTTGCTTGACCAGTATGTTGGTCATATTGTGTACCGATGAATCCCCCAGGGTCTGAGAGCTTTTCTCGCTGTTCCGCAGCTGTGCCTTGCGAAAATCCAATTTTACCTGCTGAAATGAACCTTATCAGATGTGCAAAAAAATCCGAAGGGAGATTTTGCTCAGCCAATCTTCAATTCAGCTGGTGAGATCGGATTTTCGCAAGGCACAGCTGTGGAAAAAAATGAGAAAAGCTCTCAGAACTGGGGGGGATTTTGTTGGCATACAATACAATCAAAGTAGGGGTCAAGTGAAAGTGTGGATGAACCCACTGAGGACGAGGACCCCCCCATAGGGGGGGATTTCTGCTACTTATCCTACTTTCATTACCTTTCTGCAAGTTGTTCCCAAACTATCAGTGTCATCAGTGTCTTGCATCTGCAGCTCATCGCATAAATGTACAGTGGTACCTCGGGTTACATACGCTTCAGATTACATATGCTTCAGGTTACAGACTCCGCTAACCCAGAAAGAGTACCTCGGGTTAAGAACTTTGCTTCAGGATGAGAACAGAAATTATGCTCCGGCGGCAGCAGGAGGCCCCATTAGCTAAAGTGGTGCTTCAGGTTAAGAACAGTTTCAGGTTAAGAACGGAACGAATTAAGTACTTAACCCACTGTATACCACTGTATACAGTGTATACCACTGTATTTCCATTAGCCCATTGCTGCATAATGTGTAGGCCTGTAAGGAGTTTGAAGTAAGTTACTAGGTAAATGATGATTGAAAGTGTGGCTTTTCCTTGTCTTCCCACATCTTTTCTACCCAACATTATGGGTATCTGAAAAACTGTACCTAGAGCACATGTGGTCAGCTTCAGCTTACTTAGAAAGACAACCTTTCATACATGCCCTTTTTAGGAAAATAATAGCAGCAATGAGACATTAATGTTCACAACAGCTTCAGCTCTTGAATATGCCTTATGTACTATTATGCTTTGAGCAGATGAAACTGAGAAAGCTGTAACAGCACCTTTCAGTGTAATTGGTGAGACCGCTGAGGATACAAAACCTCACCAACTAAGCTCTAGTAAATGAAACTTCCTGCATTTGAATTGTGCTCAGAACTACTCAAATGGTATACTTTTTGTATCCCATAAACATTCTATAAAAGAAAAGGGAAGTCCCATTAGAATCTTTACAGCTAATGGTTACTGCAAGTTACAGCTTGCATCTGTTCTTCTCATTAAGAAAGGGCAGTTGATACATAGACAGTGTAGGAGTAAGAATTTTCCCTGCTTCATATGTCAAAGGAAAAAGAAAGGGAGGATCTCGAGGGAGTCGTGCTCAGCTTTAGCAACAGGATATCTGGAACTGCTCACTAGAAACCATCTCTCAAATGCTATCTTCCTCCTATAAGCTTACGACAATCTCATTTGACTAAAAATAACATTTCTGCTCCAATTGTTTTAATCATGTCATAACCTTCACCTTCCCCTGGCGTCTAACTATGTATGTGTAATTTCTTTGTTTATTTGCTGCAGTTGCATGTTGCCCCATAACGCAAAGTTCTCTGGGCAGCTTATAATAATACAGTGGTACCTTGGTTCTCAAACTTAATCCGTTCCGGAAGTCTGTTCCAAAACCAAAGCGTTCCAAAACCAAGGCACGCTTTCCCATAGAAAGTAATGCAAAATGAATTAATCCATTCCAGACTTTTAAAAACAACCCCTAAAACAGCAATTTAACATGAATTTTACTATCTAACGAGACCATTGATCCATAAAATGAAAGCAATAATCAATGTACTGTACTATAAAATAAATAAGACAATATTATAGATGATAAAAATTAAAATTATTTTTTGTTTCTTACCTGCACTGATGATAGTCTTTGTTTGGATTGGGGGCTTTTATCCATTTCCACAGTCACACAGTCAATCAATCTGAACTGGGTTCCACACAGTCACAAAAACAATTTACTCGAAAAAGCCTCAAAAACAAAAATGCAAAATTAATAGCAAAAACAAAAGCGCCATACCTAATCAGTTCCAGAAATTCATTTGATTTCCGAAATGTTAAAAAACCAGGGCACAGCTTCTGACTGGTGCAGGTGCCCTGGAAACAACAGCCAACAGCCGCATCGAATGTTCGGCTTCCGAAAAAAGTTTGAAAACACACACTTCCAGGTTTTTGGAGTTTGAGAACCAAAGCATTTGAGAACCAAGGCATTTGAGAACCAAGGTACCACTGTAATAATAATAAAACCTTGAAACTAAAAAATAAGCAACTCAGGACGGCAATACCTCAAGGACTGCCTCTCTCCATATGAACTAACCCATACCTTGAGATCATCCTTTGAGGCCCTTCTTCATGTGCCTCCTCCATGAGAGGTCCCAAGGTGGCAACACGAGAACAGGCCTTTTCTGCAGTGGCTCCCCATTTGTGGAATGCTCTCCCCAGGGAGGCTCGCCGGGCACCTTCATTATACTCCTTTAGGCGCCTGGTGAAAACGTTCCTCTTCAACGAGGCCTTTGGTTGATTGACATCCGATGCCCTGCGGTGAAGGGTGTTAATTCATATTTAATAAATAATAATAAACCACAGCAGCATTAAAATCAAAACCAAATACATGCAACAACAAAAAGAGCACAATTGTCCCAAAATTATAAACTCAGAGATCCAGGTTACCTAAGTTGCTTTGAAGGCCTGGGTAAACAGAAAGGTTTGCCTGACCAAAAATAGGGTGGCAGGCAAACTTTTCTGAGAAGACGATTCCATACCCGGGGTGCCGCTACCAGAAAGGTTGTATCGCTCATAATTACCTTCCTGACTTCACCAGGAGCAGGATTTCTTAAGCTTGAAGAAGGTACATTTGGAAGGAAGTGGTCTTTCAAGAAACCTGGTGTTATGTCCTGAAGTTCTCACCCTGGGCTAGCAGGGGGATACTGTAGATAGTTATGCAAATGAAGGCTCAAAAGTGACGTTCAGTGATTGGATAGTTTTAGAAAGTTGTTACAGTAACGTTGTACTGGAGCTCTATATAAGCAGGCTGACTGAACCCTTCAGTTCAGTTCTGTTCTGGCCTGTGAATAAACAAGAGTCTGTTATGTCACCCACAACTTAACACCTGGTATTTCAAGTAAGACATCAGTTTAGAACTCACTGAGGAAAAAGCAACCTCTCCCACGAGAATTCTCTAGCAGAGCCGTTTCCAAATCAAATTGAGGGGTTTTTGACAATGACCAAGGCACTGTCCCTGATAAAAAAGGAAATTTCTGGTAAGGAAGGGAAACTACAAAGTCAGATGTTTAAGTTAGAGAAGTGCCTTGGCAGTTTACCTAGGCGTCAGGTCTAGTTGTTGGTCTGGCTGTCGATTTTATAACTCACTCCAGTTGGTTTTTTACCTCAGAGGGACCGTGTGCCTGTGAAAGATTGGCAGGAAAAGGCTGGAAATGCCTTTAGCCTTACCGCTTCTCTCGTAACACCTTTGCCGCATGCCAGCTGAGAACCGTCTTACCGGGAGGGAATTCCCAACTGGCCTGTTAGATCAATTACCCCACTTGGCACCGCAGAAAATGCTGCATAAAAGGGGGAAGAAAGAGTGAAGCTTTCTTTTCCATGTTATCACAGTGCACCAGAAGCAGACAGATATTTTAAAGGAAAAAGAGGGATTAGCTTCACACTAAAATAGGTAGATGTGGTTGGGGGACAAAATTGATTCTATGGTTACCGACTGACTGGCCACTAGCCTATTTTGTCCATCGAAAAGGAATAAGTTGGGGAGCAAAAAGAGAAATGTGGCCACTTTTTGGTGTTTGTTTTTTTAGGGCTGCCTCTATTGTGAGGCAGAGCTAGGTGTCAATTAGTGTGCTTATTACATTTTTACAATTGCAGGGGGGATTTGAACTTCCTTCCTCAAGTACCAAAATATCTTAGATCATCACTGTCTTTTAAGTGCACTGTAAATAGAGGTTCAGGTCAAATATTGGTCTCCAATTCACATTTTAAATATAGGGATCATATTATTTGATTAAGGGCTCATGAGTTTCGCAGTCATGATAGATGTAATAACCTATTATTATAATCCAGAGCTATTATTATGTTATGATAGTGGCGACGGTTAGAATAGTTTCAACAGCCTTGCTGAGAGACAACCAAGTTTAAAATTCCCTACTGTAGGTCTCCCTGTCCAAAGAACCTCATTAGACTGGCTCCCTCACAGTGTTCCAGAAACTGGACGGAGACTTGTTATGCCACACAGGGGCTAGTGGGGTTGCTGTGTATTGCTTTCTCCTGTGGCTTCTGCTTTCGAATTCAGATGCTGAGTTCAACATAGTATGTTTGGGTTGTGACAGCTCATTAGGAGAACTGCATTGCTTCTTGGGAAACCTGTGGTGTGAACGTGTAGGGCATGGGTAGGCAAACTAAGGACGGGGGGCTGGATGCTACCCAATCGCCTTCTCAATCCGGCCTGCGGACGGTCTGGGAATCAGCATGTTTTTACATGAGTAGAATGTGTCATTTTATTTAAAATGTATCTCTGGGTTATGTGTGGGGCCTGCCTGGTGTTTCTACATGAGTAGAATGTGTGCTTTATTTAAAATGCATCTCTGGGTTATTTGTGGGAAATAGGAATTCGTTCATTTTTTTCCGCTTCAAAATATAGTCCGGCCCCCACAAGGTCTGAGGGACAGTGGACCGGTCCCCTGCTGGAAAAGTTTGCTGACCCCTGGTGTAGGGTTATTGGCCAAATGCGATTGGGTTTGAGATTCATGCATAACCTAGTAGACTCACAGAATCATAGAACTGTAGAGCTGGAAGAGACCCCAAGGGTCATCTAGTCCAACCCCCTGCAATGCAGGAATGGCTAAGAGACTGATATGTGAAACAGGCACCATTCTGGCAGCTCAGTATGAACTGTCTGAAATAAGCAGCACTGGCAACTTTTGCCTCTCCCTCTGCCCCCCTCCCACAACCACAAGTTACTGATTCATGTCACATATTGCCACCAGAGAGATAATGTACAGGTTGTTTTTTTAATGAAACAGTTTAAATATATGTTCTAAATATCCCTAGCTATATGTGCTATTTAATAGTTTTGCTATTTTTCTGCTCATGATTTTGATTCTAATGTAATAAATTGCAAGGTACAAAATAAAATTCACAATGACATGTACATTTGAAGGGCTAAGCCCTTGTCCAAAGGTATATAAGGTCTTGTTCAAGTGCAGTCCACACTCACTTTTCTAGCTGGAACAAGCGCATAGCAAATGTTTCAGTATGGGTACTACTAAAGGTGTGTGGGAATTTCTCTTTCCCCCTAAATAGTTAAGAACGTTGTTCCAATCTCTAGTGGAAATGAATGCCATTATTTACAAAACGAAAGCAAAACTCATTACATTAACTGTTTATAATGGCATTGTATTACGTTGGAAGAATGGCAGACGAAGGTGATAGACTATATGGGACTGGCAGAGATGACTGGCAGAATTCGAGACCGGGGGAAGGAGGCAGTGGAGGAAGATTGGAACAAATTTAAAACATATCTTAAAAACTGTTGTAATCTGGATGAAAATTAGGAGGTCAGGGAGATAAGAAACAAAGAACTACAGCTGTTATTAATAAGTTAAGAAAGTTAAATTTATGAAATGAGTAAAATAAGTTTATGACTGAAGGGTTGCTGGAAAATTTGAAATAAGGATGCAGAAAAGGGGTGGTATGGTGAGGTCCATTTTATGTTTGTTTATGTTTTTGTTGTGTTTTTCTTAACTGTGGAAAATTAATAAAAATTTATTTTAAAAAAATATAATGGCATTGTATTTTCTAAAACGTACCGGTTTTAGATGGCTGCAGCATCGCCTCAGGTTTCATTTGAGTCCTTTCTGTTCTTTCCCCTGTTTAGCTCTGATGAAGTTCCACATTCTGAATACTCTACAGTGTTCTGAAGCCATCATGAGTGGAGGGGTCTACGAGACCTTGGAAGGCAATACTGTCGAAGTTGGCTGTGATGGCGAAAGCTTGACAATCAATGGCGTCAAAATGGTGAAGCGAAAAGACATTGTGACGAGCAATGGTGTCATTCATCTAGTAGACCAAGTGCTTATTCCTGACTCCGGTGAGTCTTCTTCTTCTTCTTCTTTGGCGATCACTCATAGCCGAGTAAGATTGTCTTCCATAAACACGGTTTTAACAGTGAGTCCATAAGTGACTGTGGAGGCCAATTCTGGATCCTTCCACAGTGGGGACATAGGTTTCTGGGCGGGAGTTGGTCACGGTGAGGGTTTGCCAAGCGTGCTTTCCTCTTAGCACATTTCTCCCTTTCTTCATGAGTTCAAGTGTCTTCAAAGCCCATGACACCTTTGGTAGAGGCTGTTCTCCAATTGGAGCGCTCACAGGCTGGTGTTTCCCAGTTGTCTGTGTTTATACTACATTTTTAAAGATTTGACTTGAGAGTGACACACAGGCGACTTCCAATCCTATGCACTTTCTCTAGTACTAATTGACCCCTGGAATAGATAGGCAGCTAGTCTCAACTAATTGTCTCTTTTGAAGAAGTAACCCATTTATGAACTCTATGGATATTCCTTGTGTATCCTTTTAAAAATATTTGTCTGTTTGGCAAGAGTTTTGGAGCGAAACCTAATGCTTGTTCACCCATTTCTTCCTCAATTTCAGCTAAGCAAGTTATAGAGCTTGCTGGTCCTCAACAAACCACCTTCAAAGACCTGGTGTCTCAGGTTGGCTTGGCCGCAGCTTTAAAGCCAGAGGAAGAATATACCTTGCTAGCTCCAGTGAATGGGGCTTTCTCCGGTAGGTAGACCGACAGACTTGGTGGCACTAAAAAAACTCTTAGGAGATATCTTAAATATCTTCTTCAACAACTTTGTGAAGAAGTCCAACATGAGAGAGTTGAAACTACTTACAATCACTGAAACTGAAATCCACTTGATAGATTTAGGATGCTCAGACTCTACAAATAAGTCTTGATCAATACAAGAAGATAGTTCTGTGAGACCTGTTGCTGGAAGTCCATGGGACCTTCATGGCTAGGAGTGAGTGCCTGGTAGTTCCAGCTATGGTTGCTTCACTGTCATGGGACGTGGGTGGCACTGTGGTCTAAACCACTGAGCCTCTTGGGCTTGCCAATCAGAAGGTCGGCGGTTCAAATCCCCACGACAGGGTGAGCTCCTGTTGCTCTGTCCCAGCTCCTGCCAACCTAGCAGTCCGAAAGCATGCCAGTGCAAGTAGATAAATAGGTACTGCTGTGGCGGGAAGGTAAACAGCTCTGTATGCTCTGGTTTCCATCACGGTGTTCTGTTGCACCAGAAGTGGTTTAGTCATGCTGGCCACATGACCCGGAAAGCTGTCTGTGGACAAACGCTGGCTCCCTCAGCCTGAAAGCGAGATGAGTGCTGCAACCCCACAGTCGCCTTTGATTGGACTTCACCATCCAGGGGTCCTTTACCTTTCATGGCTTCAGAGGGAGAGGCATTCCTGAGGAGCCAGTCTTATCAACTGCTGGTGGAAGCACAAATGCTGGAGGAGGAGAGTCGTTGCTCTGTTCTCTGATGCACACACGCATATATATGCACCAAGACTGGCCTGGCTGAGTTGTCATTACTACAGCCTGTGAGGACAGTAACAGTTAACTCAAATTACTGGTATGGAAGTGTCTGGACTTGCTTTAAAAAGAGTAAGAGCAAGAGAGAGAATTTCCCCTCCCCCAAATTCCCAATTATGTCTATGACTGAACCACATCCACATCCAAGCTTGGAGCTTGGAGAGGCTCCAGATGGGTACAAATATGGGATAATGAGGCTCATCTTGACCAAGAGAAAAGACTGTCACTGCATCCCAACCTACTACTGCCATCACTATGCCAGAGACATAGTTAAAGGGCCTCCCTCCACACACAGTCTTTTATTTATGCATTTATTTGACCACTAAAATGGTTCTTCATGCATCTGAATTCAGTGGAGGACAATGCATCATGCAAACTATTGCATGCTTTAAAAAGAGGCAATTGTTGGTTTTTGGGTAAATAACAGAAGTGAAAGAATGAGGCCAAAGCTGAATGGAGGTGACTATCATTTTCCGTTATATCTGAAATTATATGTAAAACTACATGAACAAAACCTAATTTAGGCATTATGTTCTATCCAAACTGTTAGATGACGTCTTAACTACGGACCAGAGGATCCTCAGATTGATTCTGCAGAATCACATTTTGAAAGTGAAAATTGGCCTGAATGACCTCTACAATGGACAGTTCTTGGAGACCCTGGGAGGAAAGAAGCTCAGAGTATTTGTGTATCGTACAGTGAGTGAATTTTAAAACTCGGGAAACATTTATGACAGCAAAAGATTGCAATGTGTTGGAACTGCTGGAAAAGGGATAGGGCTCTCCAACGTAATCTTGAAAATCTACACTATTATGTTACTTCACTGTGCCTTATTAAAAACATTTTTAAAATTTCAGTAATTCTTGGACCCCAAAGTTAAATCTGGAATCCTTGCCAAACCATCTCCAATAATTCTATAGTTAAATATGTGATTGTGCTAGGAACCTGGCAGGTACCAGTTTTGAAAGGTATTCTTTACGCAGTACAGTCGTACCTTGGAAGTCAAATGGAATCTGTTCTTGAAGTCTGTTCGACTTCCAAAACATTCAAAAAACAAAGTGCAGCTTCTGATTGGCTGCAGGAAGTTCCTGCAGCCAATTGGCAGCCATGGAAGCCCTGTAGGACATTCAGCTTCCAAACATCGTTTGAAAACCGGAACACTCACTTCCGGGTTTTGATCGTTCGGGAGCCAATTTGTTCAGGAGCCAAGGCATTCAAGATCTATACGACTGTATAGTTTTCAATATTTACAGTTGGAGAGATCCAATGCCCTTTGTGAATAAGAGTAAATTATGTTGCCCCGTTTTAACAGAAATTGGATTTTACCATGGAAATCCAGTATCCAAAGTTGCCCAGTGATTTCCCCTGCTCTGCTTGTGTTCTTAGTGTTCCTTTGATTTAAAGTAGGGCAGGAACAAGCTCTAAAGAGCCAGAATCTGAAATGTTTTTCTTCTGTATCTGGAGGTAAATCTTATAAGGAATGAGTCCATTGTTTCATCTCCCCAGTGTTTCTGGTTAGCAATCTTGTCCATGAGCTTTTGGCAGTGTGTGGCCTTTGGGAAAGAAGGATTGTATACGGTTTTACAGAGAGGTGTAGTGAATTATTCACAGTTGTGCTTTTTAATGATGTCTAGCTGGGAGATTGACAGCAGCTGGGGAAATGCATGATTTAAAGCAAGAATCTTGGGCCCAAGACCCACTTTTAACCCAAAAATACTGGGGAGCCATTTCTTAGTCTTTTACCATATATTTGCATAGTGCTAGTGCTATGTGTGACAGCCAGTGTGGTGTAGTGGTTAAGAGTGGTAGACTCGTAATCTGGTGAACCGGGTTCGCTTCCCTGCTCCTCCACATGCAGCTGCTGGGCTAGTCACACTTCGCTGAAGTCTCTCAGCCTCACTCACCTCACAGAGTGTTTGTTGTGGGGGGAGGAAGAGAAAGGAGAATGTTAGCCACTTTGAGACTCCTTCGGGTAGTGATAAAGCGGGATATCAAATCCAAACTCTTCTTCTTCTTCTCTTGTTGTGATCCACCTTGGACAGGCTGTGTCCCGCTAGTGGGTCCCAATCCACCAGTTGAAGACCAGTGATTTAACAAATTAGAATAATAAGATTGGAAGGCAGTTCCATGCTTTGAGTACATCAATGAGAAAGGAAAAAAAAAATCAGAGAGCAAGGATTGATGCCAGCAATCAAATTGACTTGTTGGAAAGATGACTAGTGAGTCCGATGCTCCTGAGAATCCGAGAACTGAGGCTTTAAACTTAGAAATGGGTTGCCATTAGGGATGGGGAAGAAACTTGATTCACCTCACATTTAAAGGCAAACCTACCTAACTAGCTGTTTCCAAAACAATACATGAGGCAAAGTAGAGTAATCCTTCAAAATTCACACTTTTATGAATTTTGCAGTACAGTTCTCCAACTGCGTAATGTCAAAAACATGTATGCTAGGCTAACGCTGTTTATACAAAAGTATGTATTAAGAGAATTGCTTTGCAAAAAAAATGTGTATATTTGGGGAAATTGCATACAAGAATGTGTATGTTAGGAGTTCTTCACACTGAAATTCTGGTGTACAGTGGTACCTCGGGCTACAAACGCTTCAGGTTACAAACACTTCAGGTTACAGACTCTGCTAACCCGGAAGTAGTACTTTGCTTCAGGATGAGAACAGAAATTGCATGGTGGCGGCGCGGCGGCAGTGGGAGGCCCCATTAGCTAAAGTAGTCTTCAGGTTAAGAACAGTTTCAGGTTAAGAATGGACCTCCGGAACGAATTAAGTACGTAACCAGAGGTACCACTGTATTTTCATGTGGATAAAAAATAATAATAATCACAGACTGATGGGGAAATCAGTAAGAACTGAATCTAAGATTGGAAAAATGAGAACTTGCAAAATTTGCCCATATCTAGTTGCCTAGCATGAACCATGAGAGCTGTACCTAGCTAGTTGTGCTTTAAAGAACTGTACCAAAAGAGAAATCTTTCCAGATTCAGTTTCTCCCATCAATCCAAGTGTTTGATGGGAAAGGCTATCTGGGGAGAAAGTGAGCCTTAAAAGGGAAGGAAACCTTTCAGGATATCGCAACCCTGGGAATAATCTGAGCCAGAGAGCAAAATTTGGGTTCTGAGAATGTTTGAAGACCATTTAGATACTTTTAAAACTGTTTCCTGTTCCTGCTTTGGATTTCTTCATGTCCATCCAGCTCAGCTTGTAAACACATTCGGGGAGAACGGTATATTTCAAATACAAACAAATGGCTGGCTTTAAGTAAAAAATAAATTAAAACATTTCTGTGGTTTCTCCATAGCCACAGTAGTAAAATGTTCCTTCACATTCGCTCCCCTTGTTCCCTTGAAAAGTCGCACAACAGTTCAAAGTTTTGTGGACCAAAGCAAACTTCTTGGTGCCATGCAAACATGATCAGTAAGAGATTCTCTCTTCACTCCATCCATCTAGAAAAAAGCTGTCCCATTCATTGCTATACTGCACATTTTGTACAGCCAACAGAGAACATTGGTTCCTGAAAAGAGCATAAATTAAGCACCCACAAGAGAACTGGGTGAACTACATTTTATATAGCACAAAAGTTTGGAGAAGTCGCATAATCCAGAGCTTGTTTAATATGTTTCCCCACAAGGCTGCATTTTGTGATGTTGTTGTTTAGTCGTGTCCGACTCTTCATGACCCCATGGACCAGAGCACGCCAGGCACTCCTGTCTTCCATTGCCTCCTGCAGTTTGGTCAGACTCATGTTTGTAGCTTCGAGAACACTGTCCAACCATCTCGTCCTCTGCCATCCCCTTCTCCTTGTGCCCTCCTTCTTTCCCAACATCAGGGTCTTTTCCAGGGAGTCTTCTCTTCTCATGAGGTGGCCAAAGTATTGGAGCCTCAGCTTCAAGATCTGTCCTTCCAGTGAGCACTCAGGGCTAATTTCCTTAAGAATGGATGTGTTTGATCTTCTTGCAGTCCATGGGATTCTCAAGAGTCTCCTCCAGCACCATAATTCAAAAGCATCAATTCTTCGGCGATCAGCCTTCTTTATGGTCCAGCTCTCACTTCCATACATCACTACTGGGAAAACCATGGCTTTAACTATACGGACCTTTGTTGGCATTTTGTGATACTTCTGTTTATTTTTTCATTACTAGGCTGTATGTGTTGAGAATTCATGCATGGTTCGAGGAAGCAAAGAGGGAAGAAATGGATTTATCCACATTTTCAGGGAATTAATTGATCCAGCAGAGAAAACTCTACATGAAGTATTGAGATCGGATAAACGATTCAGGTAAACCATGATTTTTAACCGTATCAAAACTCCCCCCCGCAAACTAAACAGAAAGATGAGATCTCAGTTATACACACTGATACTGAGTGATGTTGAGAATCATTCTTTAAAAAATTCCCATCCTCAGTTTAACGGTTGTTGTTTTAGGCTTGGAGTGAAAATTATCTAAAATCATAATAAAATCCACAAAGTGTCGTGAGTGTCACCAGTTTTAGTGAATAGCCTGCCATCTGTAATTAGAGGTTTGGGGGATCATAAAGTGAAATGATTATATTAATACATAGTAATTTAAGAAGCAAACAATCCTCACTGAAATTTTAAAAGAAAAGCTGGGGCTAGATCCCAGGAAAACCTCCAAACCTTTCAGACCTCAGATAGATAGATAGATAGATAGATAGATAGATGATAGATAGATGATAGATAGATAGATGATAGATGATAGATGATAGATGATAGATGATGATGATGATAGATAGATAGATAGATAGAGATGATAGATAGATAGATAGATAGATAGATAGATAGATAGAGATAGATGATAGATAGATGATAGATAGATGGAATCTTTATTTGCATCAGCCGCAAGCCATAGCAAAGGAATTAAATACAATAAAGTTCAGACCACAGTTGGAAGGGAGAATTCCAGTTCTAATGCTGTCTTGATAGGAGAAGCGGCATCTGTGCCAATTTTCCTTATGAGTAGCGCAAAGATACAGGAACTGTCTTGGTACTTGCATTTTGGAGCTCTAAATATATACTACCTCTAAATGTACTTTGGCAGATATATTGCGCATGCATGCGAATGTCAACTATTATCATGATCAAGTCCACGAAGCTGGAGGCAAGACTGCAATATATTTTTTAAAAAACAACAACTATAATGTTCTCCAGGAAAAAAATCTGACTAGGAGAATGAATCATTTATTGCTTTCCACATTTTCCAGCCAGAAATGTTGGAGGGTATATCAGAAAAAGAGAGTTCTATATTTTCACCGCCTTGCTGTTCGTATCTTCTTGCTGGTTGCTCCTATCCCAGCAGGCTTGTGGTGCTTTTTCTTTCTTTAGATTTAAGGGAAAGAGGGAAACGATGAAAAGCAGCAGCCTTGCTGTTTATGTCTGAAACATCCCAGTAGAATTCAGTCATGTAAATTGCCTAAATATACCCAATATAGCACCCTCCAGATGTTGTTGGACTACCACTACCAGAATCCCTGAAAGTTGGTCATTCTGGCAAGGCCCGATGGGAATTGGAGTCCTACAACAAACTGAGGATGCCATATTGGTGACCTCCCATCTGGACTGCTGTAATGTGCTGCATGTGTGGCTGCCCTTGAATATGGTCTGGAGCTGGTAGCTAAAGTGGAATGTGGCTTCTATACGGGTAATGGGGGCAGAACAAAGGGACAATGCGTCACCAGACCTGAATGTACTGTACTGACTGCCAGTGAGCTACTGGGTCCAATTCAAGGGGTTATTATTAGCCTAAAGGTAACGGACCCCTGACAGTTAAGTCCAGTCATGAACGACTCTGGGGTTGCGGCGCTCATCTCACTTTACTGGTCGAGGGAGCAGGTGTTTGCAGACAGTTTTTCTGGGTCATGTGGCCAGCATGACTAAGCTGCTTCTGGCAAAACCAGAGCAGCGCACGGAAATGCCATTTACCTTCCCGCTGGAGTGGTACCTATTTATCTACTTGCACTTTGACATGCTTTCGAACTGCTAGGTTGGCAGGAGCTGGGACAGAGCAACGGGAGCTCACCCCGTCGCGGGGATTAGAACCGCCGACCTTCCGATCGGCAAGCCCTAGGCTCAGTGGTTTAGACCACAACACCACCCGCGTCCCTTATTATTAGCATACAGAGCTCTAAATGTTTTGGGACCCAAGCAGCAACTTACCCAGTGTCAACCATCTCAGACCCTACTATTGGCAGGTGGGACCTTGGTGGTGTTGCCACCACCGGGAGCTTCCTAGTTGGCGTTGACCCATGACAGGACTTTTTTGTGGCAATTCCCCGTTTGTGGAATGCCATTCCTGGTGAAGTGCACCTTGTTTCCTTCATTACTGACTTCCAGGAGGAATTCAGAAATATCACTGTTTATCCAGGCATTTGATGGCTGAAAGACAGTGTTCCTGGCAATCCCTGAAATCACTAGTTGCGTGAATAGGTTTTTAATAATAATAATAATAATAATAATAATAATAATAATAATAATTTATTATTTATACCCCGCCCATCTGGCTGGGCTTCCCCACTCTGGGCGGCTTCCAACAAAATATTAAAATACAGTAATGCATCAAACATTAAAAGGTTCCCTAACCAGTTTTAAACTGTTCTGAAAATGTTTTTGAAACATTTTAAACTTGGTTTTAGATAATTTTTGCAGTTTTTTAATGCTTTTAAAAGATCATGATGGTGAATATGATGATGATTGATGAGTTTGCCACCCTTCACTCCTTCATAATATGAATCTGTCTTTAGGGACACTCTCCTGCCAGTGAACACGTTCATCTCAAACAGTAGGACAATGTTCCTATCTTCATGCAGAAACTGGGCAGTTGTTACTTGTTTTGTGCTCTCTTTTCTTCCTCAGCACATTCCTCAGCCTAGTGGAAGCAGCAGACTTAGAAGAGGTTCTTTCTCAACCTGGTGACTGGACCTTGTTTGTCCCAACTAATGATGCTTTCAAAGGCTTGACTGAGCAGGAGAAACAGACCCTGATAAGTAAGTAGGTCACGAAAAAGAAGATCACAGAGCCAGTGGCTTCTCTGCAGTAGTCCTTTTCAATGTTGTGAGCAGTGCTGGATTTACGTATAAGCTAAACAAGCTCTAGCTTAGGGCTCCACTCTCTTGGGGGCCCCAAAAAAATTTAAAGGGAAAAAACACTGGATGTACATTTCCAAAATATAAGATAAAAAACAAATAAAATAAAACCTACATACTGCCACAGTGTTTTGTGTTGTGTAGGCTCCTATGATGTAGGTAATGGGCCCCGCCTGCTAGCTTGCTCCCTAAAATATCACTGGTTCACTCATTTATATATATAGGGTTGTATTTCACTATTAATATACTTCTTCTTAATTGTATTTCAGTTCAACAATTACTTGATAAAATACATATTATGTGCAAATGGCTTTAGATACCTATTAGGTCCACAAATTGCCATATAGCATATAGCATATTCAGCAACTAAAAACCAGCGTCAATTTGTTGTTGACAAAGGACAGCTGGACATATAAAGGGCTCCATTACCTTCAGTAGCTTAGGGCCTCGTCAAACCTAGATCTGGCCCTGGTTGTGAGAGATGCTGTGTGATTTCTCTTGGCCTCTTTAGCTTCCCGAAATCTCTAGGACTGAAAAGAGGAAGACACCTCTTTATTCTACCAAGTTCTATAGTAGCTGTGGTTGTCTATTGCAGAATAAAACAACAAAGCTCCTGTTTGGACATTTTGATACTAGCCATTAAGCCTTTACAATACAATACGAATCTTTACTGTGTTCATAGACCAGAATTTAAGCCTTTAAAGATCCTTGACTTTTCTTGGAAAAACTTCCACTTCCTACAGACAAAGTGTATTCAATTAATAAGTGGATATTTTCTTAGAATACACGCTTCTGACAGTCACAGCAGGAGTAGACAGAATATGCATTTTTAAAAACCAGGCAGAGTACACAGCAGAGGATTCCAATACACATGCAGTCATGCTGAATTGGAAGGGAATCAAAAAAACAATGACAGTGAGCCAGGCAGATTTACGACCTTAAGCTTGGAGATGGAGAACAGTGATGAGAAAGGGGTGGTGGTGAAAAGTTTATGAAAAGATCCATATTGAAGACTGCTTGTGAGTGATCACATGCATGGCGGGAGATGATGATGATGATGATGATGATAATTTATTATTTATATCCCACCCATCTGGCTGGGTTTCCCCAGCCTCTCTGGGAGGCTCCCAACAGAACATTAAAAACACAGTAAAAGATCAGGGCTGCTTTCACATGTCAGATAGTTGTTTATTTCCTTGACATCTGATGGGAGGGCATTCCACAGGGCTGGCGCCACTACCGAGAAGGCCCTCTGCCTGGTTTGCACATGAACATTAAATGAACTTCATCACCATACCTACTCCTGAATGATTTGTTGTTGTTGTTTAGTCGTTTAGTAGTGTCCGACTCTTTGTGACCCCATGGACCAGAGCACTCCTGTATTCCACTGCCTCCCGCAGTTTGGTCAGACTCATGTTGGTAGCTTCAACACTGTCCAACCATCTCGTCCTCTGTCATCCCCTTCTCCTTGTGCCCCCCATCTTTCCCAACATCAGGGTCTTTTCCAGGGAGTCTTCTCTTCTCATGAGGTGGCCAAAGTATTGGAGCCTCAGCTTCAGGATCTATCCTTCCAGTGAGCACTCAGGGCTGATTTCCTTCAGAATGGATAGGTTTGATCTTCTTGCAGTCCATGGGACTCTCAAGAATCTCCTCCAGCACCATAATTCAAAAGCATAAATTCTTCAGCAATCAGCCTTCTTTATGGTCCAGCTCTCACTTCCATACCTCACTACTGGGAAAACCATAGCTTTAACTATACATATCTTTGTCGGCAAGATGATGTCTCTGCTTTTTAAGATGCTGTCTAGGTTTGTCATTGCTTTTCCCCAAGAAGCAGGTGTCTTTTAATTTCATGTCTGCTGTCACCATCTGCAGTGATCACAGAACCCAAGAAAGTAAAATCTCTCACTACCTCCATTTCTTTCCCTTCTATTTGCCAGGAGGTGATGGGACCAGTGGCCATGATCTTAGTTTTTTTGATGTTGAGCTTCAGACCATATTTTGCACTCTCCTCTTTCACCCTCATCAAAAGCTTCTTTAATTCCTCCTCACTTTCTGCCATCAAGGTTGTGTCATCAGCATATCTGAGTTTGTTTATATTTCTACCTGCAGTCTTAATTCTGGCTTGGGATTCATCCAGTCTAGCCTTTTGCATGATGAATTCTGCATATAGGTTAAATAAGCAGGAAACAATATACAGCCTTGTCGTACTCCTTTCCCAAATTGAACTAATCAGTTATTCCATATCCAGTTGATACCCGTGTTGAATTTCAGGGGCCTGTGAATAAGATATACACAAACTGTTGAAATAAACAAATCAATAATACACTGAAATCCAGCCCTAGTTGATAATCTCTTGGATTATTCACAGTCTACTATGCTTTCTATGAAACTCTGAACACTACTAGAGGCAACAACCTTGTTACTGTGTATTTATTTTATTTTTACTTTTTCAAGGGTGAAAGAGCCCCTGGTCTTGTCAGAGGTTCTTGATCCCAGCTCAACTCTCTGATTTTCCTTGTGGATGTGGAAAAAAACCAGATCTTGAATTTAGGGCATTTTGTTCTGGGATAAGGGATTAAAAGGTAAACAGATTCTCTGTAGCACAAAAAATAAAAATAAACATCTCCCCTGTAGGAAACTTTACTTGCCAGTGGAAAGGCTTGGTGAATCATTGATCCAACCGTAGTTACATCCATCACTGATTTTCTTCCACAGGGGACCAAAATGCTCTCCGGAATATCCTGCTTTATCACTTAATTCGAGGAGTTTTCATTGGAAGCGGATTTGAACCTCGTGTGACCAACATCCTCAAAACTATCCAAGGCGGCAAATTGTACTTGAAAGTGGTGAGTATTGACAGTAACCTTTCGACAAGATTTATTAACCCTGTAATTTAAGTTGAAGGACGGAGACAGTATTCTGAGAGATGTGCGAAACCTGCCAAGAAATTTCTCTGATTTTGTCAGAGCTCTTTTGGCTTCTCTTGCAGTCCCTAAAGCGTTTTGCCAGAAGAGGATTTTCTAACATTGCCTTACCATGTGTATTCCACTATATAAGATACTAGACATTATAATAATATTTATTTCAACTGTTTGGAAATGTATTCTCTCTCTTCGTTGTTCACCTTTATTATTTAATCCTTAGGTGAATGACACTCTTCTGGTGAATGATTTAAAAGCAAAGGAATCTGACCTTATGGCGACCAATGGTGTGATTCATGTCATTGACAAGCTCCTGTATCCCGCAGGTGGGTTGTGGATTATTGTAATGTATTCACCCGTGTTCCGTAGACCATTCATGCGCTGTTTTGCAATCAAAAGGGAAGCAGCTTTTCTGTAGCATCTGACCATTTGGTAAATTGATTCAATCATCTGCACAAATCTCACCTGATGGTAGATGAATGAACATTATACTCGTCTCCTATCTCTGAGCGGTGCGCCAGAAAAGCTTTGCTGTCGCCTATGTTATGGTATTTTTAGCACACAAAGAGCTTTTCTATTTCCCAGGCTTTTTATTCTTAAATATTTTAGCAGTTTTCACACTATTGCACTGATATAATTCTCTGCTGCTAATTATATTTTAGTTCTTGTTTAGAGCTGGTTTTCTTTTGCTTTCGAGTTCTGTTTCATGCTGCATTTTATGGTTTTAATTTTTACTTAAAAATTACCCAGAGATGGTAATTTAGACGGTATAGAGTTGGTATATAAATATCGAAAAGAAATAAATGAAGCATTTAGCTCTCTGGGACAGAAGTACTTGAAAAACGCAATATTTATGTTTATAATTACTCTGAGGTGGTGCGTTTGAGAACTTTACAATCCCTTTCTCCTGTTTTCCAATTCAAGTTATTCATATATAGGGCATAGCCGAAACGTTTTACTGACTTTCCATTTTGAACAAACCAGATTATTGCTTGGGATTTTCTCTCTGTGTTAAAATTATCTTTATCTCACCATCCTTTTTTATCTTTTTCTTTATAAACAAAAATGTAGATGTACCAGTTGGAAATGATCAGCTTCTCACAATTCTGAAAAAATTGATTAAGTACATCCAGCTCAAGGTATGTTCTATAGATTGTAATTTGTGATAACATAGAGCCAAATCTGAATCACACTGGTGGGTTTATTTCTACTGCTTTTTGTCTATGAGGTCAGAAAATACGTTTGTCATAGAACAGCAATGTCAGTGAGATGTGGGGCAGTTAGCCATCCAGCAGATGCCCAAAGCAGAGACACATCAATAACTCCTATCCCACAAAGCATATCTACTTCACCAAATGTTGATGATCATTCCATGACATTCTTTTCCTGTTGCCTACAAAGCATCAATACCCATGGCGGCTAACAGATTGAGGTTGAATCCTGACAAAACAGAAGTACTGTTTCTGGGGGAAAGGAGGCGGGCAGGTGTGGGGGATTCCCTGGTCCTGAATGGGGTAACTGTGCCCCTGAAGGACCAGGTGCACAGCCTGGGAGTCATTTTGGACTCACAGCTGTCCATGGAGGCACAGGTCAAATCTGTGTCCAGGGCAGCTGTTTACCAGCTCCATCTGGTACGTAGGCTGAGACCCTATCTGCCTGCGGACTGCCTCGCCAGAGTGGTACATGCTCTGGTTATCTCCCGCTTGGACTACTGCAATGCGCTCTATGTGGGGCTACCTTTGAAGGTGACCTGGAAACTACAACTAATCCAGAATGCGGCAGCTAGACTGGGGACTGGGAGTGGCCGCCGAGACCACATAACACCGGTCTTGATAGACCTACACTGGCTCCCAGTACGTTTCCGAGCACAATTCAAAGTGTTGGTGCTGACCTTTAAAGCCCTAAATGGCCTCGGTCCAGTATACCTGAAGGAGCGTCTCCACCTCCATCATTCTGCCCGGATACTGAGGTACACCGCACATGTGTCATACATATCTGCACAGTGCATGCGTCGTATGTAGCGGCGCCACGCATGCACAGCCGATGGTTTGCCCCGGCCCGGGTGTCGGTTAGCCTTCGTTTGCCCCTGGTTTCACCTCCTCTACTCCACCTTACTGACTGCTGTTGCAAGAAAATGCACAACGGGGTAAGAATGTAAGAACAGCCCTACTGAATCAGGCCAATGGCGTCCGGAGCCAGCATCCTGCTCTCAGTGGACAACCAGATGTCTGTGGGAAGCCTTTGAGCAGGACCAGAGCACAACTGCTGCTTTCCCAACTTGTGATTCCCTGCAGCTGCTGCTGTTCAGAGGGATACTGCCCCCAGCTGTGGAGGTAGAAAACATCAGGACGCAAGCTCAGTTTTGATGACGAGTTCAGGCTACAGGCTGAGTTTTACTAGATGTTTACTAGAGGGGAGTTTTGGCAACCCTGTGTTTTTTGGGAACATTTAGTTCTTGGCCAAAAATGGGATTATTATTATTTTTAATCGGAGTCCTAGATTAACTTCCAAGGATCTCTGCTCCTCTGTGTTGCATGTTTCAGATGACATTCTCGCCATGTGAACTTGACCCCATGTGCTGCCAGTGTGATGGTCATTTCTTCCTTGTGAAATGTGAAGT